>JAPQRP010050267.1:0-10836 GCA_037367295.1 Apogon hyalosoma
GAACACAGAGGAACCAGAAGACGGAGATGACTATGGAGGATCAGAACCAGACAGCATCCAAAATAATGACTTCCCTAAAAGTGATGTGGCATGTAAAACAACACAACATCAATGCACTGAGGATGATAAAACATCTAAGTTTTTGTCAGTGTTGGAGACACAGATGACAGTCCACGCAACAAAGAAGCCTTTCAGCTGTTCAGTGTGTAAGAAAGGTTTTGTGTATAAAAGTAACCTTAAGGAACACATGATAGTTCATACAGGAGAGAAGCCTTTCAGCTGTTCAGTTTGTAAAAAAGGTTTTGTGTATAAAAGTAAACTTAAGGAACACATGATCGTTCATACAGGAGAGAAGCCTTTTAGCTGTTCAGTTTGTAAAAAAGGTTTTGCGCAAAAAGGTAATCTTAATAAACATATGCCAGTTCATACAAGAGAGAAGCCTTTCAGCTGTTCAGTTTGTAAGAGAGGTTTTCCGCATAAAAGTAATCTTAACAGACATATGTTCGTTCATACAAGAGAGAAGCCTTTCAGTTGTTCAGTTTGTAAAAAAGGTTTTACACGTAAAGCTGAAGTTAAGCGACATATGCCAGTTCATACAAAAGAGAAGCCTTTCAGCTGTTCAGTTTGTAAAAAAGGTTTTACACGTAAAGCTGAAATTAAGCGACATATGCCAGTTCATACAAAAGAGAAGCCTTTCAGCTGTTCAGTTTGTAAGAAAAGTTTTCCACGTAAAGGTAATCTTAAGGAACATATGTCAGTTCATTCTAGGGAGAGGCCTTTTAGCTGTTCAGTTTGTAAGAAAGGTTTTGCCCTTAAATGGAATCTTAAGAAACATATGTTAACTCACACAGGAGAAAAGGCTTCCATCCACTAAGTTTATATATATATATATGTGTGTGTGTGTGTATATATCTATATATATATATATATAGATGTACTTTTTTAAACATAAAAATCCAGTTCTGATAAAACATGACGATCTATACAAGGCAGTAAAATTCACACAACAATGAATTTAGATCCAGATGAACATGGAAGAGCAGATACTGATGAGCAGACTGAAGACTGATCAGGACAGTGATTTACTTACAAATGATGTGGGACGTTAAAGTGATTTCTGATATTTTGTATTCAACTTTTTCTTTAGTTTTCTCAAAAAGTGCATTTTCAGATAAGTGACTTTCATCTTCAGCCATTTTATGGAATTTTAATAAAATGTTTTTAAATCCTCAACTTTATTTATTCATTCATTTTCATGAAAACATTTCCAAAATAAATATTAACCAGAAAGTCTCCTAAATGTGAAGCTCCATTTAAGATATATATTATATTATTATTTCTACTTCTACTATTCAGTGTGTGCTTGGCCTTTGTATTATCACCCGATGATGTTTCTGCATTCTATTACAATAGCCTTCAACAACAAAAATAATAAACCTTGATGCAACCTCGATTTATGTGCAGCAGAGGGTAGTGTTTAACAGAAAAAAAAAATCTTATACTTCTACACACCCAACAATGTATTCAGGAAATTTCTTTCTATTATAGAAGAACTGCTAAATAAATATCACTCAGTGACATTAAATACACGACAACATCATGCAGTTCATATTATCAGTATTTTTTTCTTTGTAGTCATAGACTTTAATCAAAATATCCTGTTAAAGTGGGTGTGTAGTGTAGTCACTTTAGGACATTTCATGTTTTCTAAGTCACTCCCTTAAATATATAGCTCTGAAGATTCAGCTTAATGAAATTTTATGGGCAGATACTTACACTTTAGTTAAGTATTTCCATTTTCTGCAGGTTTATACTTTAATTCTACTCCACCTCAGAGGTAAATACTCGACTTTTCCTCACTTAATTTGTGTCCTTTTCAGAATACAGTATCTCATCTCCTTTATGTTCAGTGTGAACCAAGTATCTTCAAAAGTGTTTTGGATTTTTTGTCATGAGCAAAAGTGATCCTTTATGGATTTAGGTCAAAATTCTCTTCGTGCATCAGCTGGAACATAGAGTACAGTACTTCTTTGTTCTGCTTGTAGTCATACACTGTTCCAGACAAAAGGCAAAAAAGAGTAAATCTATAATAATGCTATTTTTGCGGAAAATTGACTTGCATATTTGACTTGTTCTTTAAATATTTTTTGTAGGACTTATGCGCCAATTAGTCACATGGATCGATAAACCAATCAAATCGCGGCTGAGCTTCTCGCCTTTTGCGCATGTGCTCAGAATCACTGGAGTTATGCTACATTCCAGAGTCCAAAGAGGTAGAACTCAAAACTGCACTCCACCTCAAAGTATTCCAGGTGATCCATGTCGAACATAAACAACAAGCATGGAGCTCGTAGGTCTAAGCTCCTGTTTGCTTTGTTACTGAAGAGACATTTTGACTGTCGACAGTGCAGTGTTCTCATATATTCAAATGAGATGAAAGAGGCGAAATGATGGATGAACTAATTGTTCACTGTGAAGTTTTTTTTTTTGCGAACTTGCACACCGTGCGCCGCCATTATTGTGTTGACGTCACGTTGTAGTTTGCGTTGAGGTTGGGGTGCTTCGAGCTGGCACGACTTTGCAACTGGGACCTCCGACTTAGACAGGCGAAGTTCCCATGCATTTTACAGAGTTGGACATCGGAAACTTCCCATCTCCCAGGACTCTGGAATGCAGCATAAGTTTAGCTGCGAACTAAGTCGTGGATGGTTGCATGTGTGAAAAACAAAGGTGGTAAGATGTGTGAAATGCAAAAGCTGAGGTTGTCGGTGGAGCAGATCCTGACTGCAGCTGCTGAGGAGATATTTGGAGTATTTAAAAGAAGCATCGCAGAGATTGAGGAGAAACTCAGTGATTCCTCAAAGCACAATAAAAGAAACCAGAGACTACCGGACACTGAGCACCAAACAGGTTTGTTCACCTCAAACTGTTTTGTTTTAAAATATGTTTTCCTGGATTAGAGATTTTATAAACATTGTTTACATGTTGAGCGACGTTATAGCTAAACTGTATATTAGCGTTTTTTTTTTTGTTTTTTTTTTTTAATTTACATACTACTTCCGCTCAAGATCCATTGTTTATTGTTGGACAGTGATGTTTCCCATTGTGAAATAGCTCACTGAAAATCAGCTTTGTCATAACTGTTATTGTCTGTTTCCCACTGGGTCATGCAGACATTCTGATTCCCCCAGAACAGCAGGGACGTAGCCCCCATGTGGACCAGGAGGACCCAGAGCCCCCCCACATTAAAGAGGAACAGGAGGAAGAGTGGATCAGTCAGGAGGGAGAGCAGACAATGAAGCTTAGACTACTGTCAGGTTGGCATCTGTTGTTCATTCTGTGTTGCCATGGTAATGCTACACAATGTTTGTAGCAATATACACATGGAGTACATTCACTTAACTAGAGGAATATCAGCTACAATCTCAACAAAACCAACTGCTGGACAACAAAACACAATCCACACAAGCAGTTAAATGAGCAAATATTGAAAACAAGTCAGACCAGAATTTATCAAGAATAATTTTATAAAACAAAAGACCAGTGTGACAAACTTTGCACCACTAATTGAACACTATGGAGATTCATCAGTACAAGTATCATTTCTTTTCCGCTAAAACTCACTGGACAAGACAAAAGTCACATTATGATGTAATGATTATGAATTTTGTCTTACCTTTACTGTTTTGTGATCATAACTTGGTTTTGTATGAATGGAGCTTCTGCCATTGCCTAATCCATTGTTTTGTGTTGCATTTAAATGATTCCCTCTAGAAACAAATGGCCCAGGGTTTAACAGGATACAAAGTCACCTCTGACTGATACTGATTGACAGCTGTTGTAATAATGACTGTAAACCTGCTGCACTGTTGTTCATCATATAAAGTGCAGAAGCAAGGGGTCTCACTTACTGACTTTGAAATAAAATTAGAATATTTAAATTAAACAAAACTAAACTAAAACTGTCAGAGCAACTTCAATAGTAATGCAAAATGTGATATCTGAGAATTGAAATTGTGAGGCACTGAGTGAATAGAGTGTGAGGACACTGAGCATTTATTGGACACACTATTTTGGTCAAGATCTTTTTATTGAAGTTTTCTCAATATAATGCAAGTGCAGTGCTAAATGGTCCTTACAGAAATCTGAAGTAAGCATGGGTGTATATCAATCACCGCAACCACCATTGAAACCCCCCCCAAAAAAAAAAAAAAAAAAAAGAGAACAAAACAAATCAAAACAGAGCAAATAACAGACTATACATAAAGTAGTCCCTCTTCAGTCTTTGCCAGTGCACTAGACATGGTAAAGATCACTGTCACAACAAAAACCTGCGCCAGGAGTAAGTACGAAGTGTGCACCATTGTTAAACTGCACATAAATGTCAAGCATTTACAGGGTCTGGAATGTTTTTAGGAAGGGACCCCACACTTTTTGTAATTTCCCCATTTGATTGCTTAAGTGGGTATCTAATTTTCTCCAGTCTTAAGCAGGACATAGTGTCTTCCAACCACTGTGTATGAGTGGGAGGGAAAGCTTCCTTCCACTTGAGCAGGATTGCTCATTGAGCCAGAAGGGTGGCAAAAGATAGGATTAGTGTGTTGTTTTTCTGTAGGTAGCTATCTTCACCTTCCATGACCCCCAAATAGGGCAGTCAAGGGGTTTGGTTCTAGTTTGGTGTTTAACAGCTGAGAAAGTGTAGGAAAGATTTTTTTTATTTATTAAGACTCAAACAGGACCAGTACATGTGGATGAGAGAAGCTTCCACATGTTTGCATTTGACACAGGATGGACTGATATCAGGGTCTATGGAAGACAATTTTGCTTTGAAAATATTAACTCTGCATACCATCTTAAACTGTATTAAACAGTGACGTGCACGGGGGAGATTGAATTCACCAGTTTGGTAGTCCAAGTATCATCTGATCAGGAAAGACCTAAATCCTTTTCCCATGCTTCTTTAAGTATGGGAGAACACCTATGATCCAACAGCATGCCACATAGGGCCGAAATGAGCTTCTTTTTAAGTGGATTTAAAGAAAGGACTGTCAACAAAGGACAAGTCTGTTGTAGAGGTGGAATACTGGGAAAGAACAAAATGTCTTGCCTGAAGATACCTAAAAGATTTTGATGTAGGAAGGCTAAATATTTCACTGATACTACTGACTTTAGAGTACCTGGTTGTCATAGCAATGCAGCGCATTACTTCTGTGTCGTCTGCCCAGAGAGTTGCTGATAAACTTGCTTGTTGCGTGTTGTCTTGTCAAGCTCATGCTGAATTTTTACATTGGCTACCAAAGACTGAACGTCCTCAACTGACCATGGTGTAGTTTTGGGGGCTGTCATCGTGTGGATTAACCTACCAGTATATTTACTGTCAACTTCCACCTTGCATCAAAAAGGCAGAGTCGAGTTGAGTTGAGCCGGTACCACGTAGTGGAATCGTGGCATTTGACTGAGTTGATACGTCCTATAAGAGACACTGACAGGGGTGACCATTATGTTAAGGTCTGTTTAGTTTGATTTAACGATGTGATAAAATTTTTTTGAAATAGGTCTTTGTGCTTGCTGGTCACTGAGATGCCCAGATATGTAAATTTGTTGTTCTCAATTTGAAATGGCAAATTGGTAAGGTCTAAGGCACGTGCTTCATTGTTGATGGGGAAAAGATTACTTTTATTGAGATTTAATTTGGAACCTGAAAGTTTCCTGAACTGAATAAACAGCAACAGAACAGGGGGTAATGAGACAGTTAGATAAGAGACAAAAAATAACAGGTCATCAGTGCAGAGTGAGATCTTAGGCTCCATGCCGCCCCTCCAGATGCCAGATATGTCTTTATAAGAGTGGAGTGCTGTGGCAAGTGGCTCAATGGCCATATCAAAAAGCATGGGGCTGAAGGGACACCCCTGGCGGGTTCCACAATGTAAATAAAAGGGTCGTGACCGTTGTGAGTTAGTACGGATTGAGGCTGTGGGATGTGAATACAGTAGTTTAATCCATGAAATTACGTTTGGACCAAAACCAAATTTGTCCAGCACAGTAAAGAGGTAGACCCATTCGACGCAAATTAATGCCTTCTCTGCATTGAGAGAAACAACGCATTCAGGTACATCCTCACAGGCAGAGTAAATTAAATTAAATTAAAGAGTCGTCTCATGTTGAAGTAGGATTGTTCTTTTTTAACAAAACTGGTTTGGTCTTTGGATGTGATTGTTGGAATGACATTCTCCAACCTATGTGCCAGTATTGGACACATTTGACACAAACATTGAATTCTGTTGGTCCAGTCTCTGTGTATGTTAAGCAAATATGTACATTGACAGGAAAGGCTTCTAACAAGGTGAATGTCTGACCTTTGGTGGCATCATTGTGAAAATGTGCTTGATTAAAGTATTTGTGTTTTAGAGTGTCCTACACTCATTCAAAAGCTGTGGATGGTGAAAGAAGAGCTCCCCCTGGAGCAGCAGGAGAGGAGCCCCCGTCTGGACCAGGTGGACCCAGAGCCTCCCCATACCAAGGAAGAGGAGAACCTGTGGACCAATGAGGAGGGAGAACAGCTTCAAGGGCCAGAGGAGGCTGATATCACTAAGTTCCCATCCACTCCACCTCGTGTGAAGAGTGAATATGATGAAGACAAAGCTCAGTCCTCACAGCTTCATCAAAGTCAAACTGAGGAGAACACAGAAGAACCAGAAGACGGAGATGACCATGGAGGATCAGAACCAGAGAGCATCCAAAATAATGACTTCACTATCAGAGATGTGGCACGTAAAACAACACAACATCAATGCACTGAGGATGATAAAACATCTAAGTTTTTGTCAGTGTCAGAGACACAGATGACAGTCCACACGACAAAGAAGCGTTTCAGTTGTTCAGTGTGTAAGAAAGGTTTTCCACTTAAAGGTCATCTTAACAGACATATGATAGTTCATACAGGAGAGAGGCCTTTCAGTTGTTCAGTTTGTAAGAAAGGTTTTGCACGTAGATATGAAGTTAAGCGACATATGCCAGTTCATACAAGAGAGAAGCCTTTCAGCTGTTCAGTTTGTAAGAAGAGTTTTCTGCGTAAAAGTAATCTTAAGGAACATATGTCAGTTCATTCAAGAGAGAAGCCTTTCAGCTGTTCAGTTTGTAAGAAAGGTTTTGCACGTAAAAGTCTTGTTAAGGAACACATGTCAGTTCATACAGGAGAAATACCTTTCAGCTGTTCAGTTTGTAACAAAGTTTTTCTTCATAAAGGTAATATTAACAGACATATGTCAGTTCATACAGGAGAGAAGCCTTTCAGTTGTTCAGTTTGTAAGAAAGGTTTTGCACGTAAATTTGAAGTTAAGCGACATATGCCAGTTCATACAAGAGAGAAACCTTTCTGCTGTTCTGTTTGTAAGAAAGGTTTTCGGCGTAAAGGTAATCTTCAGCAACATATGTCAGTTCATTCAAGAGAGAAGCCTTTTAGCTGTTCAGTTTGTAAGAAAGGTTTTGCCTTTGAATGGAATCTTAAGAAACATATGTTAACTCACACAGGAAAGAAGGCTTCCATCCACTAAGTTTATAATGATGACATCTTTTGGTCAGTGTTGGACACACAGATGACAGTCCACACAACAAATAAGCCTTTCTGCTGTTCAGTTTGTAACAAAGTATTTGTGCATAAAAGTAAACATAAGGAACACATGATAGTTCACACAGGAGAGAAGCCTTTCTGCTGTTCAGTTTGTAAGAAAGGTTTTGCCCATAAACCGAATCTTAAGAAACACGTTAACTCATACAAGAAAGAAGGCTTCCATCCATTAAGTTTATAATGACTACTTTTTCAAACATAAAAATCCAGTTCAGATAAAACATGACTATTTATAGAAGGCAGTAAAATTCACACAACAATGAATTTAAGTTCAAATGAACATGGAGGAGCAGATACTGATGAGCAGACTGAAGACTGATCAGGACAGTAATGTACTTGCAAGTGATGAGATGTTAAAGTGATTTCTGATATTGTTTTGTATTCTGCAAGGTTGTTTTTTTTTAGTTTTCTCAAAATGCATTTTCAGATAAATGGTCTTCGTCTCCAGCCATGGTTTCATTTTATAGACTTTTAATTCAATTTTTTTAAAGCTTCACCTTTATTTATTCATTAATTTACATGAAAAAAATTCCAAAATAAAGTTTTAACCAGAAAGTCTCCTGAATATGAAGTTCCATTTACGATATACATTGTATTATTATTTAATTTAGTATTTGTATTTGTAGTATTAACACCCATGGACAATTGTTCTTGCTATTGGTAATTGTGCTAGCACCCGCTGTTTTACTTCTTAACAGTTCTAGCTCAATTTGCTGTGCATCCATGTGTCTCACCCCTATAACCCCCCAATCTCTTGCTCTCCCTCTCTCCCCCTTTACCCTCGCTCTTTAACCTCCACTGGTCAAGGCAGACGACCATCCTCCAGGAGTCAGGGTCTACTTGAGGTTTCTGCTTGTTAAAAGGGACTTTTTCCTTGCCACTGTCACCAAGTGTTTGCTCCTGGAGGATTCTGTAGGGTTTCTGCAAATTGGCTTGGGAGTCTGGTTTCAACCAGCTCTGTATGTAGTGTCATGAGATAACGTTTGTCATGATTAGACGCTTTATAAATTAAATTTGATTGATTTCTATTACTGTTATTCAATGTGTGCTTGGCCTTTGCGTTAACACCTAATGAAGTCTCTGCATTCCTTTAGGATCACCTTCAACACCAAACAGCTTGTATTATAAAAGGGAAGTGGACTTTACTTGTGTGTGTATGTGTGTCTTGGGCATCACACAAAATTCGGAAAGAGCTGAGTGCTGCAGTTTGGCATATTTATGTGTTTTTGGTCGAAGAGACCAGCAAAAACGGCAAGTTGATGGGATCTGTATTTTGGGAGATATTAGTAATTTTTGAATACTGTAGCCTTCTGATCATGTTGCTATGCCCAGTACGCTTTAATGGTGACTGCTGAACAAATGTGGTACAACATGTGCGAATACGCAACAAATATCCCCTCAGGGTCGGGATGCGGATGTTAACCCCGCCCCCCTCCTTTTTTTGTTCTTTTTTTCATATCCCACCCTCACTCAGTATTGACAATTAGGAAGTCCAGGAGGTGGAAAATAACTATCACAATTGAAACAGTTGTAATCGGAATACATCAACTATAATTTGTGAAATAATAAATATCATGATTTCCCAAACATTTTTTATGTCAGTACTTATAAAATATAGACTGACATCATTCCCAAAAGTCTGCTCTCCCCAGTATATAAACTGTCACATCTAGAACCCGTGTTTCCCCACAAGTCAATTTTAGTTCAAAGTCACTTCAGGACATTTCATATTTTCTAAGTCACTCCCTTAAATACATAACTCTGAAGATTCAGCATAATGACATTTTAAGGGCAGATACTTGAACTTTACTTGAGTATTTCCATTTTCTGCAGGTTTGTACTTTAATTCTACTCCACCTCAGAAGTAAATACTTTACTTTTTGCCACTTAATTTGTGTCCTTTTCAGAATACAGTATCTCATCCCCTTTATGTTCAGTGTGACCTACGTGTCTTCAGAAGTGCTTTGGATTATTTGTCATGAGCAGAAGTGATCCTTTATGGATTAAGGTCAAAATTCTTCTTGAACAAACTCTCCTTGCATCAGCTGGAACATACAGTACAGTACTTCTTTGTTCTGCTCACAGCCATGCACTGTTCCAGACAAAAGACAAAAAATAGTAAATCTATGATGATGGTTAATAGTATTTTTGCAGAAAATTGGCAAAGACTATTTTACTGCATACTGCATTTGACTTGTTTAAGTATTTTTGCAGGACGTTTGTGAGAGTGTAGTCACGTGGATTGCTAAACCAATCAGCGCGCGACTGAGATTCTCTCCTTCTGCGCATGTGCCCAGAACCACCGGAGTTCTTGTGGCTGCAAATGGGCGTTTGTGTCTGTGACGGCGTGTGTGGGAAAGAAAGTGGTAAAATGTGTGAAATGCAAAAGCTGAGGTTGTCGGTGGAGCAGATACTGACTGCAGCTGCTGAGGAGATATTTGGAGTATTTAAAAGAAGCATCGCAGAGATTGAGGAGAAACTCAGTGATTCCTCAAAGCACAATAAAAGAAACCAGAGACTACCGGACACTGAGCACCAAACAGGTTTGTTCACCTCGAACCTTTTTGTGTTAAAAATGTTTTCCTGGATTAGACATTTTATAAACATTGTTTAAATGTTGAGCGACATTATAGCTAAACTGTAGTGATGGGCAAATGAAGCTTTTGTGAAGCACTGAACCACCTAAGTGAAGTGTTTTGCAAAAAGGTTCATTACTCAAGTGGGTGACCTCTGCTGGCGAAGTGCAGTCAAATTAGGCAGGTGAGATGGACTGGAAGCTTTGAACTATGCACGCACGTACGTAGGCGCACGCTTTTGTTGAATGAATGAAAGCTATATTTCCAACATGTAAGTCAAAGTAGTCAAACAAAACACAGTAACATAAACCGTATTACCCTCTACATGTCTGACGAGGAGGATGAAGCATAAGCATATTTTATCCTACCCGTTCTCCACTGCTCCGTTACTCCGTTATTAACAATCAGTCCTTCATTCATTCAACAAAAGTATGTGTTTGCGTGTGTGTGTGCGTAATTGAAAGTTTCATGGTTCATTGTTCGGAAGCATCTTTGAAAATTCTTTAAGGCACACATATATATCTACATATGTGTGAGTGTGTGTGTTTGTGTGTGTGTGTGTGTGTGTGTGTGTGTGTGTGTGTATATACACACACACACACACACACAAATATATATAAACACAAAAACACA
>JAPQRP010050268.1:0-10836 GCA_037367295.1 Apogon hyalosoma
AGAAGAACCAGGACTGATGGACGAACATTTACAGTTCCAGTCTGTGAGGATGCAGTAGGGCGGGGCCACATGAGGGGGGCCATCTAGTCAGATGAGACAGGTGGGGGTGAGGAGGTCCATCCAGACAGGTGGGGGTGGGGGAGGAGGTCCGGGGTCAAAGGTCAGGGCACAGATGAGTCCCCTCAGATCCTGTTGTCATTGGGCCCCAGGCGACTACAACTGAAACAGTAGCCCCTCCCCCAGAGGGTGGCTTGGTTAAAATGTACCTAATTTAGTGTTAGAGGCAATATTTCCATATTTATCATCACTGCCTGATGGTCAGTTTGGTTTATCATTAAACTTCTTCGTCTTCTGTGTTTTCACACTGTGATTTTCTGTATTAGGTTCTAAACACACCATCTTTTCTTAAATAAATTTGAGAAGTTTAGCATTTATCAGTTTGGGTCACAGCTTGAAGCCAGACCAGTTGAGAACTGCTGCTGTAAAGGACCTGTTCTGAAACTGCCCCACAGTCTGTAGACCTAGATTTTCACAGACTGGCGTCCATCCTCTGTCCATCTTTACTCCTCAGAGACTCTGCCTCTCTACGATGCTCTTTTTCCTGTTACTGACCTGTTGCCATTTGACCTAATTAGTTGGAGAATGGAGTTTGCATGTTCTCCACATGTCTGTATGGGTTCTCTTCAGGTACTCTGGCTCCGCCCATCATCCAAACACATGCACTGATAGATTAACCTGTTAATCTAAATTACCCATAGGTGTGAATGTGAGAGTGATTGTTTGTCTCTATATGTCAGATCTGTGATGAACTGGTGACATGTCCAGGGTGAACCCCGCCTTCGCCCATAAGTAGCTGGGATAGGCTCCACCCCAGTGACCCTAGTGAGGATAAAGTGGGTTCAGAAAATGAATGAATGAATGAATAGTTGGAGAATGTTCCTCCACTTGTTTTATTTTAGTGCAACTTACTTTTCCAGCATTTTGTTGCTCTAATCTCAACTTTTTGGAGATATGTTGTTGCCCCCAAATTGAGAATAACCTTAATTTTCTTTCTTAAAATAGTGCATTTCCATAGTATAAACAACTGACATGTTATCTATGTTCTGTTGTTGAATAAAATATGGATTTACAAGACTCTATTGGAAGTGGGTTTGTATTGTCCAATAGTGACCAATCATTAATAACTGATTGTTTTGCAGCTCCTTTAATGAAATCTTTAGAGGCTTTTCTTTTTTTCATATGTGACCATCTTAATGAACATGTCTAATATGATTCCTGATCCATTTTATTATGCTTTCAATCTAATTTGAAGTGAAGCATAAAGTCAACAGAAACAGGACTTCTGTTAGTTTGTGCCCTTAAGTCATCATTTGTTCTGTTTCCAGCTTTTTTGCTCCTATATGTGGTCGTTGCTGTGGCTGTGTTCATCTTTCTCCTCACCCTGTCAATTTGTATCACCCTCCTGATGAAGAAGCCCACTGTCCAGCCAGATACTGGAGGTAAGAAAAAATAATAGTAATCATTACATGGATACAGAGAAGCTGTCACAGTAGAAAGTTAGCAAAACAACTACGAAATGAAAGGACTGAATCATGCATCACAGCACAGTACATAAATAACTCCTCACTAAGAACAAGCTTACAAAGTGAATAACAAACACGCTCTAACATACAGTGCAAATATAAAGTCTACACACCTCTGTTCAAATGCCAGGTTTTTGTGACGTAAAATAATGAGACCAAGATAAATCATTTAAAAACTTTTCCACCATTAATGTAACCTATAACCTGTACAAGTCAAATGAAACACAAACTGAAATCTTTTAGGGGGAGGAAGTAAAAATAAACAACTGAGATAATGTGGTTGTACGAGTGAACACACCCTCTTATAACTGGAGATGTGGCTGCGTTCAGAATTAACCAATCACATTTAAACTCATGTTAAATGGTAGTCCACCATTTTAAGTGCCTCTGATTAACCCCAAATACAGTTGGACTGTTCTAGTCGGCTTTTCCTGACACTTTTGTAGTCACATCTTACAGTCCAAGCCATGGTCCGCAGACAGCTTCCACAGCATCAGTGGGATCTCATTGTTCAAAGGTATCTGTGAGGAGAAGGGTACAAAAGGATTTCCAAGGCATTAAATGTACCGTGGAACACAGTGAAGACAGTTTCATCAAGTGGAGAAAATATGGACCAACAGTGACCTTACCGAGAACTGGACATGCCTCCAAAACTGATGAAAAGACCAGAAGAAAACTGGTCAGGGAGGCTGTCGAGAGGCCGACAGCGACGCTGAAGGGGATGCAACATTTTCTATCAAATACTTGTGATGTAGTACATATGACAACAATCGGACATGTGTGGGCTGTGGGGTAGGGGAGCCAGACCAGGGCCTTATCCTGTGAAGAAAAGTACCCAAGCCCAGCTACAGTTTTTAAAAACATATTTTCAGTCTCTCAAATGCATGTGGGAAATGCGTTATGGTCGGATGAAACCAAGGTTAAATTTTTTGGCCATAATTCCAAACAGTATACGTGGTGTAAACGCGACGCTGCTCGTCACCAGAAGAACACCACACTGACAGTGAAGCGCGGTGGTGGCAGCACCGTGCTTTGGACTGTTTTTCTTTTCTTTTACCTTTAGCACGACGGTGACCCAAAGCCCACATCCAATTTATTTATTTATTTATTTTTTTTATAAAGAAGAGTGGGTAAATATGGCCACATCAAGATGTGCCATACTGATAGACTCCTACCCAAACAGACTGAGTGCATTAAGAAAAGACAAAGGTAAAGGCAACAAACGATTAGTTTAAGGATGTGCATGTTTATGCAACCAGGTTATTGTAAGTTTATTATTTTTCCCCTTAAAAGATTTTAGTTTGTGTTTCATTTGACTTGAACAGGTTATAGATCTCATTAATGGTGGAAAAAGTTTTGAAATGATTTATCTTGGTCTCATTATTTTACTTCACGAAAACCTGGCATTTGAACAGGAGCGTGTAGACTTTTTATATCCACTGTATATGTAATTTAATTATACAAAACAAAATTCTTTTGCCTGTTTGCATTAATGTATTGTCCAACAAATTGTGTGGATGCAAAATGAAAACTAAAATTGACACGACTGGATTCTTAATTCAGACATTGAAAAAGGAAAACAAACCAGGGTTGAGCTCAAAAGCAAGCACTGTTCCTGCCTTCATGTGCCATGGGAATGATGATAAATATTCCTTACAAACTCCAAAATTGCACGTGAACGCCCCTTCACATCATATTTTCCATTGGAGAACTGGGAAAAACTGTTTGATCCTCAAGCTGCCGAGATTAAATTAACCTTTGACCTTTTCAACATGTTGGAGAGCAACGAGGGGTTCATCGCGAATGATAAACAGTGCTTTTATTAACTACTGTTAGCTGATGATTTTACACATTTATAGCATACACAAACATGCAAAAAAGTAAAAGAAAAAAGTAAATTGCTGTAGCAGATTAATTAATACTGCTTTACCTAAGTAGCAGCTCATGATACACTGTCTACCATTTTTCATTTCGCTGCACTTCAAAACTCAAAATCGTTCCAATTTGTTTTTGCTTAATTCAAGATTTTTTTTTCTTAATTCATGCAAAAAAAAATCTGCCAGTGGAACCAGTGAAAATGATCTTGTTCAGATTTGTTCAATCAGATTTTCCAGATCTATTGTCTATAAATCCGTTGTTCTATGTCACTGAAAAGTTCCTCTGTAGGTGAATCTGTCTGATTTGAAGTGTGATGAGATATTTGGACTAGAAATGACACAAACACACTTGGTCAGATTTAGATTTTTGCAGTGTATGACAACAAAAGCACTTGAATGCACTTCTAATTTCAAACTCAGAGAAGGATCATCTTCCTGGTAGCTTGTGTAATACTACTGATGGCCCATGGGACTGACTCCAGGTCCAGGTTTTCCTTCTGTTTTTATTCATATTGTTCGGACACCCTCATAGTCTTCTACTGGTCCATATTTAGATTGTTTCTCACTGCTTGGAGCATCTTATTATGGCTTAAAACACTGGTTTTATGCCAATTTTGGTTAAAACGTTTCACTAACAAGATCATCAGTTGTTTTTATAACACAAATGTTTAATGAAATTTACAGTTTTACAATGTCCGTAAGCTAGTGTTAAACATTAGCTCGACCTTCATCCGTAACACTTCCTCAGCTCCGCCCTTTTCTCCAAATATGGTCACTTCTGGCTCATGGGTGCACTAAAAGGCAAGGCTTCAGCACTGCTGTTCCCCAAACATACGGTTTGAACTACCCTTTAAAAATTGATATTTAACGAAACTGATGAAAACTCATAAGGTACTACAAGGGTTTTAAGTGTCTTTTTAACACATTGTGAGCAGATAAACATAGTGTTACTACAAATGTGTTATTACAATATGGTCAAAAGTTTTAGCAGTAACACAATTTGATCATTTACATAAATGTGGTTTATTTGCCAACAAATGTCTTTGAAGGCTGTTAAGTGCTTATTATTGATTGTATAGGAGCCACAGGCAAATGTGAGGCACAAAAGTCTAAAATTCATTCTAATAAATAAGTAAGAATGATAAAATAAAACAAATTTGCGCCGCTGCCAAAATGTTTTTCCCCGACTATACATATACATGCGCTCATACATTTTGTGTGACGCCTTCTCACAGTGTTATAATTACTACACCTTAAAATAAATGCAACAGATGCTGACTCAAACCTCGGTGACTTACGTGTAAAAGTTTAACAAGTCAGTTCAATCTTTTCTCAGTTTAATTTTTTTTCAGAATTTCAACTATTTGCTAAATGTAAATGCATGGAGATGAGTTGAACACAAAACAGTAAATTCATCTTTATGTAATGTTTAAGCACATTAATTGAGGAACTGTCTCATGTCATACCAATCAAATGCAGAATGCAGCTCACTAAGGGACTAGGCATTAGAATTAAAGAGATAAATCACCAGAAACATTTGTGTAACACAGTTTTTCCTGGTCTTGTTTGTATTCTCTTTGTCCACAACTGGAGCTGCCTGTCAGGAAACAGAACTGTCAAAGCCCACATGACAATGACACAACTTTGCATTAGCCCTTATATCTCATTAACTGAACAATAATTTACAAATGACCAATAGTACACTTATTAGAAGGTCAAAATAAAGTGAATGAGAGAATTATGATTCCTGGACAGAAATGACTGAGTCCAAGTCATTCAGTTTCAAAGAATAAATATAAGAAGAGAACTACAATAAATCTATCATATTTTTGAAAGTACCATTACAAAATGTTACATTATTTTCAGTTTTGTAATGCTATGATATCTTCCATTACAATGAAATGATGACTTTTAATCTGAGGATTTCAAGTTTCAAGGAAGCGGCAGAGCAGACGTCTTCTTTTAATAATCCTGATAATGATCATCTACTCATGCTGAGTTTCACTTCCTGATTTTGTACTTATCTGAAACCTCTTTCTCCATCCTTTTACAGCAGAAGTTAAAAGATGCCCCTGATCTCAAATTATGCACAGACATCGCTGTTATTACACAGTTTTTAGGTAGAATTCAGATGAACTAACCACTATACATAACACCACACAAGGTTCCTGACAAATCAACTCCAGTAAGAAACTCAGTTTATTGACAAAAAAAAAAAAAAAAAGACCTGTTTGGTTTCCCTAGGTGACCCAGGAGCTGGTGATGTTGTGTATGCAGATGTGAAGATAAAGATGGGCTCAAGGATACCAGCGCCCCCTGTGGAGACAGTGGAGTATGGACAGATCCGAGCCAGATGTGAGCCAGACCAATGAACTGCCCTGCACGTCAACCTGCAAAAGAAGATATGTTTAACCCGTGGAAAAATGTACTGGTGGATTAATCTCCCTTTTTAAGCATTCAATTTTTATTATTATTATTTTTTAAATAATCACAATTTAAAAATTGATTCAGGGGTGTGTGTAGTATTTCAGTAGAGTAATAGAACCGATGTATAACTATATGGTGGCAGACATACTGCACATGCAAAAAGACATTTTTATGGTCAGGGCCTTGCTGTCCATGAATATTTTGGTCATTTGAACTGACTGATGACAGCTAATTTTCTTCTTCATGTTTTTTCATGGTCTGTATTTTGAAAAGGCACTTTTTCCACAAAATTTACCACTGCCATAGAAAAACTGAAATATAGAGTGCATAAGTAAAATTATGACATTTCTGCATGCATCACAATGTTAATTTGTAAAAGATATATTTTATGTAATTTAACATAATGTAGTTCAACATTTTTATTAAGTCACTTTTTCCATACAGAATACATTAATGTTGGCTCATTCTGTTTTATGTTTTGTGGGCTCATACAAACCTGGGGTCTACAAAACCTCACAAATCTTACACAACAGCTTGCACTACCTGACAAATATGAGCTAACTTGTTGCTTTGTGTGAAAATCAAGGGTTTAGACAAACTAACTTATCTGGATATATTCAGCTAGTGCAACATTATGTTAATATAGTTTATAGTTTTATCAAAGTTTTATCCCCAAATGATCCTGGTGCCAGGATTGTTGAAGTTCAGGTCCAGTTAAGTTGCAATCTGTAGAAATGACAAGCATTAAGTTTAGGTTGCATCTCCAACCCAGAGCACTGGGTCATTAATTTTACACTATTTTCAGGTGAAACCAAGCCAAGCTATGTGTACTTTTTAACTTCCAGTCAAATGGAAACAGAAATGAGACTCATCAGTGGAACATAGATAGTCCAACTGTAATAATAATAATAATAATAATGATAATAATAATTATACTCACCATCATCATTTCTTTGTTCCTGTCCTCTGAGGATGTGTTACTCTATTGTTCTGTATTGGTGAAGTGAGATGTTTTGGGAGGGGTTGGAATTTTAAAAGTGATGCTTCTTCCATCCCCTTTTCAAACCATGTGTTTATCGGTCTGTCGAGTTGTCGTCTGTTAAGTGTTATACTGTGGTAGCAGGTTTGAGATAAACATGTGAACTGAACTAAACTGAATAATAATGATAGTGATAATAATACATCAATTGAAAACCAACCTTCGTGATATAATATACAGTGGATTACGTTTGAGGAGATCAGTATACAAATGTACTGTAAGTTTAATGCCATAACTCATTTTTCAGAACAATGATACACACAGCATGAAGTTAGTTACAGTTCCATTCAATTACACTCTGGTAATCTGTTAGCCTATAAATGAACAGAGGTCGTTAGTATTTTGAGAGTTATGATGCAGCAACAGGAGACAAGATCTCTTGTGAGACTTCTGAGCATTTCTCAGAAAAGACTCATTATTCTCTGCAGCCCCTCCATCAGAGACACTTTGTCATGGAGACACTCTCTCATGGTTAGTTGAGTTTTCCCTCTTAGTGACAAATAAGATGCACAGAGCGCTTTGTCAGCGCTTCATGTAAACAGGTGTGTGGCATGTCTCTATACGTACTCATTTGTTTCTACCCTGGTGAGGACTCTGACCTGAATGCATGCTGACTTTTAATAAGTCTTATTGTGATGATTTTAGACAGAATAAGAAATAAGAAGAAATAAGATTTTTTTTGTTTTTAAATGATCATTATTCAATTCCATTGATCAGGATTCAGTCTGACTTTAGACTTCACTATGACTGATGGTTGAAATAAGATGGGGTAACTCAAAATGGTTCATTTCTGAAACAGCCATTAGTTTACTTGAATGTAAAGATTGGACTGTGTCTAAAATTAGAATTATCAGTCTGATCAGGGTTGTCAAAGAGTGGTTCAGGGAGCATGACACATCATTTTCACACATTGGTCAGACCTGAACCCAACTGAGAATCTTTGGGATGTGATGAAGAAGACTTTACACAGAGGTCCAACTCTCATTATCAATGTAAGATCTCGGTTAAAAATGAATCCAACTATGGACGGAAATAAGTACTGTGACATAAACCTGGACTGTGCATGAGCATTATGTGGAAGAAATGACACACCAAATGTGTGCTGTAATAAAGGCTAAAGGCACTCCAATGAAATATTGTTTTGTGATTTTATTTTCAGCTAAGTAGTGAATATTACATCCTGTGTTTCCATCAGTGTTTGAATTCAAATCAGAGAAATCATTGTTTCCATCTGTATACCATTCTGCAACACAGTTATCCAGTAGAATGGTAACTTATGGATAAATGTTACTTCCAATCTGCCTCATAGTAATGTGCAATCAGTGACTCACGTAAGCCGCCAAGTTCATGTATACGGCAACATGATGTTAATGTCTAATGTTGACTCATCCAATGTTAACTTTATGTTTAATATTATGTCGTCCATCATTTCTTGTCCTTGATTATCAGATCGAATATGCAACATTCTTCTTCATTAGCTGTAACAGTTTTAATCCAGGTAGAGTTAGTGGCAGCTACATGTGACAATCAAAGCATAAATAATCTGACGTGTGTTGCGCCTACGTGGTCAGCAGAATGAGCTGGATGGTGATTGGTGATCAATGTTTGACAATTAGAGGTGATCAGATCATGCCGGCTCATTAGCACTGTTTGTTTTACTAAGTGCTGAAAAGTATTTCCGAGTGACTTCTAGTCAATCAGAAGCAAACAGTGTTGCTCAACATCCGCACCTCACCTGTTAGAGCACTCATGCAAATGCACACGCAGAAGTGGGCGTGTCCAGGCGGTGGCGATGGCGTATAAAGGGGCTTGAGGCCCTTCAAACGGTCTCAAACCAAAAACCTTTCAGCTGCACAGCTGCTGCTCCTCCTCTTCATCGCAGTCTCCTCCTCCTCCTCCGAATCGACAGGTACAACTCTCATCTAACTCTACTCTTTCTGCTCTACATCTTCGTTGCCTCTATAACTGCCTCTGACTCTGTGATCTCCTTCTCACCTCCCTCCATCACTGTTTCCAAATGTACCTCCATCTCCTCCTCCTTTACACCCTACAACACTCTCTACATTCCTACTGGTCTTATTTCTAATTGTTCCACCTCCTTTGATAACTCCATTTCTTCCTCATTTACCTCTAGTTTTGTTTAATGCACCATATTAGCACAGTGTATTCAAAATGTAAAAGGTCAGAGTAGCGATTGTGCAGTAAAATGATCTCAGTCAGTGTGTCAGTTTTATATGTGATATTGGAAATGAAGTTTGGTCTACGACAGTGTATCATGTTCTTTTAGATCAGCAGTTCTCACCTGGTCTGGTTTCAGGACCCGCTATCACCCCTCAATGACAAGACAAGACCCAAACTGATAAAAGTTAAACTTCTCAAATGTATTTAATGAAAAGGTTGAATGTTTTGAACCTTTGACAATACAGAATATCACAGTATGCCAAGAAAGAAGACAAGTTTTCAATAATAAAACAAACTGACCAGCAGGTGGTGATGATAAATATGGAAATGTTCCCTTTAACACTACATTAGTTACATTTTAACCAAAAGTTGCATTCAGTCATTTATTCAAGCATTAAACACAGTGACGTTTCTGTCCTCAATGTAGGTAAAACCACATCTGATGTAGTCGTTATCATACCTCCATTTCACCATGATTTAAATAGAAACCTATGGGCTTTCTTTAATCCTGTGAAATATTTCGTGTTAATTAGTATTACAGCGTATTAATACTACCTACTGTTAGGGAGTGTGAATGGTGAACAGCCCCACTCCATAAGAAAATAAAGCACAGGGTTTGTTTCTTAACATGTAAGATGTGTAATTCATTAATGGTTTTTAAAACATTGGTTTGTAAAGATATTTTCAAGGATACAAGCAAGAATGATTTCTGATGTATTGATTGGTAGAATAAAACTGATTTGGATTTAAATGTAGGTGAGGTGTATATGAGCATTTAGCTTCTGCCTAAACCTGTCCAGTCTCAGCAGAATTCACAGTTGGTTGAATTAAAATCAACCTCATTGACTGAATGTTTTGTATTAATGGAAGATGACTGAATGAACTTAAACCTTAAACATTATGTTATGCCCAGACAAAGGCCAGCGACCCACTGAAAATGGGTTTGAGACCCACTTATGGACTACGACCCGCCAGTTGTCACTGTTTTAGATCATATGTTTGTAAGGTGCTAGTTAAATACTTGTATATCACTTGAGTTAACAAGGACCTTTTTGTTTTTCTCATTCATCATATAAAAATGCATGTCTGTCTGTCTTGCAGTATGGCAGCACTGTGGCTCCAATCGGTCTCTCTGCTTGTTTTACTGATTGTATCGTGGCCGGGGTCACAGGCCATGGCCCCCCCACAACACCTGTGTGGCTCCCACCTGGTCGACGCCCTCTATTTGGTCTGTGGGGAGACGGGCTTCTTCTATAACCCCAGCAGAGGAGCAAGAGACACTGACCCGCTGCTGGGTAAGACCAGCAAAACAATGAAATAAAGAGAAAGATTTCAAATGTCTGTGAAGAACTGATGGCGATGCTTTTCTAAGACAGATAAACAAACTCAAAACATCAAGTCTTCATTGCAGAGACTTTGCAGAGATGGTTTAATATGATCATGCCATGATAATATCAAAGATTCAATATGTAAGATTGCCACATGCTTGTTTACTTGCATGAATGTTGCATTGGAGACTGTGTTTGGAGTTTGTACTTAGAGACAGTCATTTGTTGCCATTAGCTAACTCTGTTTCAGTTGACATGGCTCAGCTGTCTACATCTATGGTAATGAGGTAATGCTTGTTCACTGACTTCATATCAAAGTTTTTCTGCAAAAATCGGTGAGCTTATTTCCAAGTTCCTCAGCATCTCTCTTCTGCTCTTCTATGGTCACTACTGTGTACTAT
>JAPQRP010050269.1:0-10834 GCA_037367295.1 Apogon hyalosoma
CATGATACACACAGGAGTTTGTACTGGATTGCATAACCATTGTTTTTGATGACTTTTGATGGTCTAATAATTTTTTCCACGACTGTATTGCCTTTTAACAGTCATATTTACAAATCCAGCTGAATGTTACTATAAAACAGTCAAAGTTGTGTCCATTCAGGTTGAGTGGATGTAGACAGAGCTGTGTGTGTGTGTGTGTGTGTTCACTGGTGTGTGATTTCCTCACAGCAGGAGCATGTGCGACTGTGTGTGCGTGTGTTTTATGAGTGTTTTATGATGTGTGTGTGTGTGTGTCTGTGTGGGAAGGCATTGGCAGACCCACTCCCACACTTTCCTCACAGATCCCCTACCCTCCTCCCGCATGCACACACACACACACGAATGTTGTGTGCATTCAGTGCGTAATATTTAGCGACATCTAGTGGTGGTTTTGAAGTTAAATGAATCCTTAATGAATCGTTATAACCACAGAATTTTTAATGATACCACAATATTTTTTCACGCTTATTTATGTGTATTTCTTTACGTATTATCATATTGATTATATTTTATCTAGCACATATTACTGTTCTAATTGAGTCTTAAAGTGTTTTAATATGAAAATTTATATATATGTATGTTCAGAGTTTTATATCTGTTTATATATTTAGAGCTTTATATTTGTATTTTTTTCTTTTTTTGTTGTTTTTTGTTTTTGTTGTATTGATGATTTCTTTCCTACTAATTTTTATTGTACTTGAATGGATCAACTGTAACACACAATAATTTCCCCCTGGGATGGATGCAGTAATCTGATTCTGATTCTTACATTCCCCTACGGTGGCTGCCAAACGTGAAAAAAGTTCAAGAGTTTTGTTTTTTTTCTGGGTTCTCTGGGTAAAGATTCAATATATCCTGTTGAAGGGATCAATTTGTAAAATTTAACACAATATTCATAACTTTGCGTACTTTAATGTATAATCATTAGATGCTTTCAGACTTTTTGATCGAAACTGTAGAACTCCACAGGCCCTTTTTTCTGTTCACATTCACACCAACAATGGAAATAGTTACAGTTTACATACACTTGTATTTGTGATTTTAATTTGTACTTTTATTTGATTTTTCATCTGTTTTTTTTTTTTTTTTTTTTATGTTAGTACGATTTGCACTGACCTGAAGGACACCTTGAATTTCGTCATGTTGCCTTGGGCAGATATGATGACAATAAAAACCTATTCTATTCTATTCTATTCTATACAGCATACGACGTCTTACTGTAGATTAAACTACAGTATAAAGTTGTTGATATTAATTCAAAGTTACTGTAAAGTAAAATGCAAAATACACATGAATACTCTTTTCTTTGGCTTTTCACACCACGTAGGTTGTTGACTTTATGAGCACGGATATTTTATCTGAGGTGGATAATCTATTTAATTATGTTTCACTGTGTGTGTTTTGTTTTTGTTTTTTTTTTTTTATCTTGGTATTTTATCTTATTATGTTTTTTTTTGTGTTTATTTTACTGCACAGCACTTTGGAAACCTTTGTGTTCATTTAAATTTGTGCTTTATAAATAAAATGGATTGGATTGAGTACAGCAGTAAAATCAATACAAAAGACATCTGATCTAATAGAACAACACTGAGCCAGTTTACATGACCTTTAGAATCTGCTAATTGGGAGTAATCAGGTACTTAGAATAACGGGATTTGATGCGTTTATATGCAATTCAGAAATGCAAAAATTGAAAAACCCTGATTTACATGATTTCTTTTGGAGTCAGTAGTCCCCTTGTGTTTCGACAGTATGTCATACCATGCTTGTTTTTTTTGTTTTTTTTTAATTTAATTGCGGATGTCATCCACTATTTGGATAGATAGATATTTTATTAGTTTTGATATGGATAAGAGTCAGTAGTCACTTTTCCAAAAACAGAAGTGTGTAATGACGGTCTTTCCATTAAATCACGGATGCAATGATTTGTTTATTTATTATCGTGAGACGACACGAGAAGTCATTCCATAAACATGTCAACAAATGTAAATATTGTGTTGATTTACAGGTATATTTATTATTATTATATATTACTCTATCTTGTACTAAATTAAAAAATGACTCCGTTTCCTGGTGTGTCCACACATACCGCGCTATGTTTCTTTTAAAACTCTTCTTCTTGGCTTGTTGGAACATCCATCAATATCTGTTTTTTTTTTTTTTTAATTCACGTGACTGTAGGTGTGGAAAAGGTCTTTCCATTGCAGTTTTGCATGACATGCCAATTGCACTACACCTGAAAAACCACCTCTTGCCAGCGCAAAAACTTTTAATCGAAAATGAGAGTTTGGGTGAAATTTTTCCATTTGGTAAATTTTTAAGCGCGAGTTATATTCACGTAATTTGAGGGTCAATAGAAAAGTGACTATTGTTCCCTTACCTAAATTCCTTCAAAGGCCTAAATGAACAAATGTCCCTTACATTTTTAGCAACGCCATAGGGGAGGGTGAGGGGGGATTCAGTTGGCATCGATATACAACTTCACCACTAGATGTCATCAAAGATTAAACACTGCCCCTTCAGTAATCAGCTGAATGTTCATCTGCTCATCTGTCCTGATAGTAAATAGTGTTATTTTTTCTCTCAGTTGTAGTTTTTAGTCCTGGATTCTCCCTCTGCCTGTTGTCTGAAACCATCCCTGTTGTTGTCGGTGCGTCCTCAGGTGTCTGTATTGTTTGTTCGTGTTGTGTTGCTCCTCTGGGCTTACACTCAGAATAGCAGTGGTGTGAAACTGAGAAAGTGCCGGCTCCCTGGTTCTTCTTCCTGTCCCAACATCCACCTCCACTTCCTTTCAATGGGACTCTGGGGAGTTAAAAAAGTCATCCATCTGTCTGTCTGTGGGTCTGTCAGTCGATGTGTGTTCAGTTCAGCGAGTTCAGCAAACGTAAACACCATAAACACCACGGGGCTGCTGTCAGGACAGAGCCACTCAGCAAATCTCGCTCATTCGACAACAGGGGATGTTTTTGTATTTGTATTTATTTTATTTGCACATCACAAACAACAAGAAAAAGCAAAAAAATATATATATCATGCAAGTAACACCATTGTGCACGAGTGGATTGAAGCGAAAAAGGCTGATATTAACACCTCCCAGAAATAAACAATATACAAAATAGAAAGAATAAAAAATATGATGTAATTGAAATAATAATTAAAAGTAAAAAAAAAAAAAAAGATATATAGTTCAGGACGTTGATTATTCCAAAGATGTGGTTACGATATTTTATAGAACACTGACTGACAGAAGTTCGGCAATACGGAAAATAAAATTTGCTCGAGTATCGTGTAGGATAATTGTGAATAACAGAAGACAACACAAAAAAAGTTCTAGAAAACTGAAGCACGGACCTGAGTTAAGTAAACATTTAAACATGAAGACACAGGTCTGGTAAACATTCACATCAAAAACTGAGAGAAGTTTGAATTTTTTGAAGAGCAGATGAGTCGAGTCTCTTAGAAAAGCTGATCATTCTAAGAAATTTCTTTTGAATTAGGAAAATCTTATTGAGAACGGTGGGAAAGGTTACCTCCCAAAGAGTACTGCAATAAATAAGGATATAAGTCAAGAAACAGGAATGATTTATCAATGAACAGACTGCTCCAAATGGCAATTCACCTCATGGTCTTTTTACAGACAAGTCATACATAATTGCCCCAGTTTGATAAAATCTGGATAATGTCTTAAAATAATGCCAATTTCTAACAGCTACCCCTGATTGCACAAGATATAAGTTCCTGACAAAGTGTCTTCAGCTTCAGCGTAAAGTCGACAAAGGAATAGAAAACACTGAATAACAGTGAGTTAATGGGACTTAGTTAACGCATGTAGGATCTTAAATGAAGAAAGTTATGGTCAAATACCAGCAATCACAGCCCATAAAAAACAGTAATAAGCAAAAACTCTCATTGTATGGACTTTACAAGTAGCATTCTGATTACGTTATATATTGATATCAACTAATTCGATGCTTAACCCATAAAGACCCAGTGCTACTTTAATTTATTTTACCTTAGCTGCTCCTGTTTTTGAGTAGACTTTGCTGTTTTTAATGAATCATTGTCACTTTAACTTTTCAGTATTGCTGATTTGTCCATTGTATGTTTCAAATGTTTTGTTTTGTCTTGGCTATATTGTAAATGAGGTTGTTTCCTCAATATATTTCCAAATTTATATAAAGGTAAATAAATAAATAAATGAATGTCAGTCCCCAAATGAAATTTTCACTATATCTAACCTTTCTTAAGTGATTTATCCCCATTTATATCTAATAGTATCCTCTGTGTTTTGTATTTTATCAGTATAAATTAAGTATTTTCCTATATTTAATTTGCTGATCATGTAGATCCCTGGTCCTCGAGGGCCCCTATACTGCATATTTTAGATGTATCCCTCTTCCAACACACCTGATTCAAATGATCAGCCTATTGTCAAGCTCTGCAGAAGCCTGATAATGGCCGTCAGGCGTGCTGGAAGAGGGAAACATCTAAAACATGCAGGATACCAGCCCTCGAGGACCAGGAATGAGGACCGGGGATGTAGATGTTCATAAAAGCTCAGATTAAAGTTGAGGGTTATTATATTTGAAACAGAGAAAACTAAAGAAAAAGTGGCTTTTTTAGTCAAATATATCCATAAATTAACATAAACCAAGTGCCTCCATCCACTGTCATTGATCCACCTCCATGGATTTTACTGGTGAATCAATGTTGTAGAAGATGACAGTGTTTCCATGGTAGCTACGGAGCCTCTGAGTGTCCAAATGGGTCATATCTGATGACCATGAAACAATGAAAAACTGTATTTTACGCCAATTATTTACATGCATTGATGGAATTAGTGGATCAACAGGTATTAAACATTGTAGATCAGTAGATGCTTTTGGTGGGTGGTAGATGTGTGGGTGTTTACGGGTTGATAGGATGTTAGTTAAACATAAGAACAGGCATTTTTGTTGAGATACTTTACCAACTCAACAATATTATCCAGCCTTCAGTTTGATGATTATGTGAAGCTGTTCCATGCGAGGTTTCAGATGGAGAAAGTGAGTGAATGTCTGTTTTCATCAACCTAAAGTAACTGGCTTTGTCCTTCTGTCTGCATGTCTGCCCTAATTATGTGTGTGTGTGTGTGTGTGTGTGTGTGTGTGTGTTCGTTCGTACAAAGTTGGATGTAGGTCAGACTGGTGTGTGTGTGTTTTACAGAGTGGTGAAAAGCGGCTCTAATCTTTATGCATGTAACCAGTGAAAACAATGAACACACACACTCTGCTCTCAGCATCTCCCCACTGTGGCAGCAACACAATTCCCAGAAACTGCCCTCCATACGCACACACACACACACACACACACTATAGATTCTATCAGCTGTGTGTGTGGCACGTTTTACACGTGTGTCGACCTGTGTTTACATTGAGTATGAGCTAAGCACAGCAGGACAATGAAGGGATGCAACGTGTGTGTGTGTGTGTGTGTGTGTGTGTGATGTCCGACAACACCGACACGCATGTAGAGGATGATGTTTGTTGGTTTTCTCTTGTGTGTCTTTTGTTTATTTGTGTTTGTTCTGTCTTTTGTGGCTAGAATGCAGAGTCAGCTGTTCTCTGCTCTGACTTTAAACCTATTTATTTATGGTCCTGTTCAGACATTAAAATACAAATACTAGTATCTAAAAGTGCATCTATTTACAGCTAGTGTTAGGAGTGTCCCAGTAGAGGTGGGTGGTGCTTTCACTGGAGGATAATTCAACAAATTAAATGGAAGTACACATATGACTTCCTATCAGTGCTCACTAGTAACTATGTTGATAGTGTGTGAGTGAAAATGGGAAATGCTAATAATAGGCGAGTGTTCTGTTGTGTAGTGGTGGGTACGTGTTTATGACATTGTTATACAGACATGGTTTTGGTATGTTCTTACATAATTACTGTATGATGTTAACATATATAAGTTTGCAGTAATGTTAAGTTGATATTCTGTTATGAGGGACTCTGCCTTGGGGGGCGCTGTTGGGAGAGAAGGGAGAAGTGGGGAGACGGGAAGGAGAGTTGGAGGTACTGTGCATTGGAGCTGACAAAAAAAAACAAAGTTATGAGAAAGACCCTGTACCTGTTTTGACTGATTTATTCCTTCGTACACACCCATGAGCTCTGGGTAATGACCGAAAGAATGAGGTCGCGAGTGCAAGCGACCGAAATGAGTTTCTTTTTGCAAGGTGGCCGGGCTCAGCCTTAGAGACAGGGGGAGGAGCTCGGACATCCAGGAGGGACTCGGAGAAGAGTCGCTGCTCCTCCACATCCAGAGGAGTCAGTTGAGTTGGTATCTAGTGAGGGTGCCACCTGGACGCCTCCCTGGGGAGGTGTTTCGGGTATGTCCATCCAGGAGGAGACCTTGGGGCCGACCCAGGACACACTGGAGGGATTATATCTCTGGGCTGGAATGGGAGTGTCTCGGAATTCCCTCAGAAGTGGCTGGGGAGAGGCTGTCTGGGCTTCTTTGCTGAGGCTGCTGACCCCTGCGACCCAGACCCAAATAAGAGGATGAAGATAGTACTGTACAGACGGCTAGAGCAACTAGGCTAAAACTTTAGACAAATAAAACACAGACAGGTTCAGGACAATTTCAGCAAAAAAAAAAGTCAAAATAAGCATATGTAAGTATAAGATAATACAAGTTTAAGGATTTCTTTGATTGACATAAACATCCCATTTTCCCAATATTTTTTACATTTGTCAACAGTGAGTCTAAATGAAAAGGTCAGTTTTTATGTCATAAATTTCATTCACAACATGTGTCCAGTCCAAAGTGTTGGGGGATCCTCGTACATCCATTTTCGGGTTATGACTTTTTTTTTTTTTTGCCCCTGCTAATCGCATTAACTAAAGATATGGGTGCGATTTCCTCATCTCGTGTAACCATTTCCAGTTTATAAGCCATCAAAACATAGACCATCATGAGTAAAGGCAAATGTTTAATTTAAGAAATTCAGCAAAAATCTGCATTTCTCAAAACATGAATAAACTTTGTAGACATTGTCCCAAAGAAGCTACATAGAAAATTTAAAAAGAACCCGACAAGTAGTTTCGTCAGTGAAGATCTTTGAAGAAACTACTAATGAAGATGAAGATGACGAAGACAATGACGATGACGCGCCTTCACAGTGGCTCATGACCTATTTGTTGGTGAACTAACTAGTGGCTGGTTGTACTGACATTGTGAAATATTTTGTTTTCAACCAACCTTTACCAAACAGAAAAGCAAAATAAGCAAATACATGCACTGATAGGTTTAGTGGTTCATCTAAATTACCCACAGGTGTGAATGTGAGAGTGACAGGTTGTTTGTCCAGGTCATCGAAAAATGAGACTCAATTCTCGACTAAATTACCAGGTTAAATAAAGGTTAAATAAGATAAATAAATATAAAGGGAGGTGTTAAAGGGACCACTGTCTTCAAATTCCCACAATACCACTGTGTCTAAACACAGACAGGTGAATCTAAACATGATGCAAAAAGTATGGTCTGTTAACCCTTTATCGAGCAAGTGACTATTTTTGGTCATTTCCGTAAACATTAAAAACGGGGCCAGTCACGTGTTGCGGCTGTAAATAGTGAATACGAGTGATTTTTGCCAGTTTATTGGATGCGTTTACTTTTTAGCAAGTGCTGCTCGGATGTTTTACGGCAAGGGGAGGGAGGCTGTTGTCACGGCAACCAACAAGAAGGTAGATGATGACGTCCAATAATGCAATGAGGTTGAAATTTTGAAATTCGGACTGTTTCCATGAGTGTCCTATAGAGGGTTTAAGTACCGTACAAGAATCTCTGTCTGCTGCAGTGACAGAGATACAGACAGAGTAAACTGTCGAAGTCCAGATCAGGACAGATCAGGAGTCATGGAAGTCCAAACCGACACCGAGTCATTTTTCACCAGAATTAAACAATGATTCAGTGGCTGAAGGGAAACTATTTGACCTGGAAAAATGTAAGCGGTCTACTAATGCAACAGATGCCCAACAGGATGGGAAAAATTCAGGAGAAATGCATGAATCCGATACAAGTTCTCATGAACCAGAGGCAGCGGTTTAACATCAGGTTGGTGCAACGTCGAGAAAAGAAAGAAATGCCAGAATTTCAGTTACAGTTTACTATCATTACTTTGTTTTTTTTTTATTTTTAAATTTTTTGAGTAATGTAAGAGTACAGACATAGAAGTGGACTTATAGTACATATATTATTTTTATATTATTTTCCCCCATGCCCAAACCATCACAGTAACTATTATCTTTCACTGAGCCTTTCACACTAATACTTTGATCATTATCCGACTTCTGGAGCTTTGAGAAATATGCAGTTGGGGAAAAACTTATTAGACCACCCTTGTTTTCTTCAGTTTCTTGTTCATTTTAATGCCTGGTACAACTAAAGATACATTTTGTGTGGACAATTATAATGATACCAACAAAAATAGCTCATAGTAGTTTAATTTCAGAGCTGATATCTATCCATTTTCCATGTTTCTCTTGATAATAACCAATATCATCATCAATATCTATGTCATTGTACTGACAAAAACAGTGCTTTTATTCATTCCGTGTTTTCTTTTCTGTCTGTTTTAGTCACATGATACACACAGGCGTTAGGACTGGATTGCATAACCATTGTTTTTGATGACTTTTGATGGTCTAATCATTTTTTCCACGACTGTTTCTCATGTGTTATCAGATAACAGCAGTGATCTGACTATGAGAAATCCGATTAACTGGATTTGTCCAGGAGGTGGGGGCGCGCTCCATAAACAACTTATGAAAGCATGAAAACGAAACTGAAACTTAACATGCTTATGATGTTTGACTCGACTTCTATGCCCCTGCTATACAACGGATCTTACACCAACTTTTCACAACTTCTAACCTGTGTTCCCTGGACCCCCTCCGCTGCTCAGTGGGTCCCCCACAAATACTGGGGCCCATGAATTTGTCACGTTCACCCCCCCTTATCTGCGCCCCAGCATCTGAATATTGCAATTCTCCGATTACTCCCAGTTATCGGACTTTTATGATCATGTAAACAGGCTCAGTGTTTTACTCCGTCTTCTCAGTGTCGTCATTAAGTCAGCGAGGTTGTTAACAAAACCTAACTATGAGAAATAAGTTAACATGTTCCTCTGATGGTTGGGTCTTGCAGTCGTTTATTCTTGCGGTCTGCAGTCAGCAGCCCTTGTATGTGAAATCGGGTGGTATATTTGGCCACAGACACGTAACCATATATTGTACGTAACAAAGTACACACTTCCACACAGAGATCGTGCACAGAACACACAGCCCTGTACCGTTCATTCATACACAGATGGTATGGAAGCACTTAAACCAACAGGCTCGCTCTCTATCTCCCTCTTTCTCTCGTCTTTCGGTCTCGTACATTTTCTGAATATTTGCAGCGACCACAGAATACTTTCCCAACTTTCTGTGGCTGACTAAACTGAGACTCCCCCTCCATCTCTTTTTCTTTCTCTTTCTCTCATCCTCTCACTTTCTCAGCGGTACACACACATATATATATATATTTTTTATTTATTTATTTTTTTTTCTATCTATACAGTATGTGTTTCTCCTTCTGTCCCCAGTCGACTTCTCCCACGTTCATTCCTGGTTTTCACTTTTTCTCCTTGTGTTTTCACTTTTTTTTTTTTTTTTTGTCTCTAATCGATTCTGATATTTCTCTGTTTGTCTGCCAAACCCCATTACATTTTTCCCTTTTTTTTCTCTCTTTCTTCTCTCTCAAACCCTCATCCTTTTTCTCAGCCTGCTTTCAAAGAATCTACACTCTTTATTTGGACAACTAATATCCTTCCAGTTAATTCATGTTTGAAATTCTGGATAATAGCACTAATTTCCCAAACTTCCCAGAGTTCTGAAAATATATTAAAACATAATGTAAACAATCAAAGATTATTACCATCAAAAGCAAGTATTCATAGGTTTACTTAGTTTACTCAACTGTTTCCAGGATCAGGAGTAAAAAATTGACCTCAAAATTCTTTGCAGTGTTTTAACTGCAAAGAATTTTGAGGTTAAATTTTTGAATGTTTCTGTGAAGGAAAACTGGTCAGAATGTTTTATCACTGAATGTCTGAGGTCTGCTCAAACTCATTCATTTACTAATACATTAAGTCCAGAGCTTCTTTCCAATCTGTCATCTGTTCTTATATACATCTTTTTAATCTTAACTTTGATTTTAATGTCATTGTATTGTTTTGTTTTCTTGCATAAAATCTTTTTTCAGGTGATACTTTGGTGCATTTAAGCCTTTAACCCGTGACGTGTCTGTGGTGAGCGTTCTGAATAGATGATTTATTTTATATATTCATAAAAATTCAACCGTTTGTTTAATAACAAAATTTCAAAATGTGCTGATAGAATAGACTTTTCTGCTTTTCATAGACATCTGAGCATGCTCAGTGCACCCCCCACCACCTGTGGAATGGAGGGCAAAGCACAGAGCAGTGAGTGAGACTGACTCAATATAAAAAAAAAAAAAATAGATGATTTAGGCTTTTTTTAAACACCATTTTTTAAATTATTATTATCATTTTATTTTTATTTCAAATAGCAAAAACCAAAAACACAAAGGAAAAAAAAACATTAGAAAAGGAGCGGGATGAAGTACAACTTATAACTTACTTCTGTTTTCTTTGTATTTTTTTTTTTTTTTTTTTTTGTTGTTTTACAGTGTCGTTGTGCCTTTCCTTTATCTTTTTTTTTTTTTTTTTGGTGTGTTTTTACTGAGTTTTGAC
>JAPQRP010050270.1:0-10831 GCA_037367295.1 Apogon hyalosoma
TGGGATAGGCTCCAGCGACCCCCGTGACCCTAGTGAGGATAAAGCGGGTTCAGAAAATGGATGGATGGATGGATGTAGTGAAGTAAAATACTTGGGTCAAAATGTACTTGAGTAAAAGTAAAATTACCTATTTCAAAAACTACTTAAAAATGACAAATTACTCACAAAAACTACTCAGTTACAGTAACTTGAGTAAATGTAATTCGTTACTTTCCAACTCTGAATAAATCTCTACACCACAGACTCAAACTCAACACATTAAATACCCCTAATCATACATACACAGCTGAGTTCCATGATAAACCTCTGCAACATGACAAACAGCTCAGGGAGGTGGCCGTGCACTTGAACGCCCTCCTCTCCTGTAGCCTTGCATGAACTGACCGGTCTGTCTCTGCTCTGTCCTCCAGGTTTAAGTTACTCTTCTGAAGCTGGAATCCTGAAAACAACCTGAGGTCAAAGTCGAAGGTCAGCCTCTTCTCCTCTTACTCCCTGAGGGCTACTTTCTGCACACGAAGATGAAGTTTATTTAACATCCATGTAGAATACATATCCTAGATATCCAAGAACAATATAGTTGAAAAGAGGTAATGTTGTTTTAATTACTTAATATTTCATTATACATAAATCTATTTGAACAAATTCCTGCAATCATTATTAATCTCCTAATGCAAGATGTTAGCAAATAATCTAACAGTTATTTGTGAATATTATGATGAATGTTACAGGTGACACTTACTCAGATTTTTTTGTTTATATCATTTTACTTTAAACAGGAGAAAAGCTGCAAATACAAGAAACTATCAGAAGTAGTGCAACATGTTATATTTATTATGGTCTACTTGCTTGGTTATCAAGCAATTTATAATTTCTTATCATTTGGATAAATTATATTTTGTCAACTTGAATATACAAGCTTGAACTGGTATTAAAAAATAGACTACAAATATATACAAAATTGCATGTTTTACATGTGCCACTGCAGTCAAGATATAAAAACAGAAGCTGTGCTTATGTTTTTGACCATCAGATATAAATGGCTCATTCTAAGATAAAGAAAACACATCTGCTGAGAATGAAAATGTCCACAAACTGCATCCTCTAAGTTTATGGACCTAAAATGGCATTAGCCTTTATCTCCTGCTCATATGCCCAACCCATTTTCAGCCTTCACAGGCACACGAGTCATTTTGTTAAATGCAGCTGATTATGTATTTTCTAATTAACTTTAATGAAGGCCACAAGTCAAAACAAGCTGACTTAACAATAATAAAACTGTCCTTTACTATAAGTTCAACCTGCTGGTTAAGCTGAAGATGTGCCAGAAACAACATTTTTATTTTCAGCTGATTATACACTACGTAAATCATAACATGGAATAGTATATTCCATTTCTACAAGTAGATTACCCTAAATCTTACAGTTTTATACTTAAAGTATTGTGGTTATATTGTGTAAGTGCACACTGCGATTGCGATGTGCTTAATTGTGAAGCTCTAATCAGAAGCATTGTGCAAGTATACATTTATAGTCATATCAGATGACTGTAATCAGAGCAAATTTAATCATATTTTGACAAAAAAATCTTTTTCTGCAGAGAGACCTGTGTCACTATGTTTAGATACTTATCTATTTGTTTGGTCTGATCCACTGAGGTTTTACATCCTCACCCATAGGTTTTCTGTCAGTTTTCCTTTACTGTTCCTTAATTTCTTAAATCTGCCTTGATTTTAACAACATGAGTAGTATGGGATATCAGAGCATGGGCGTATTCCACATGCGTTGGCACAAAGTCATGCAAGAAAATTCAAAACGGATGCTTGCTCTTACGTTTTGCTTTCTCGCTCCTTCGCACTCCTCCTCATAAAACATTTAAGAATTTACAGTGATTTGCAGCTGCACCAGAGCAACTGTAAATATTTGTAAATTTACTGAAGGCTGGTTTATTCTCCAGTCAGAATGACCTATGACCCCCTGACCCTATAAACTCCACCCCACTCAGAGTGATTCAACAGGTTAGTTAAAACAATAAACCGACTGCCTCTTCCACGCTGAGGCTTTTGATTGGAGAAAGGCTGTCTTTCTGTGGCCTCTGTCTGCTCCCACTGTAGGTATTTCACTGCGATGAGAGCAGGATAGGAAATCAGGTCAGCAGTGTGTTGAGCATAGCAGACATACTTGGGAGCAGACTGAGGCCGGCCAGGGACTGTACACTACTGTGCAGAGTTATGAGCTATCTGTGTGTCTTTGTGAGTGTGACTCCCCAGGCCTGGCACCGCCGCCAGCTCACTGCGAGTGTGTGAATCCATTACTCCAAAGTCAATCTAAAGCCAAGTGCAAATCAAAGGGGGAACTGCACACCCGTGGATTAAAACGGAGACCGTTTGACTGGTGGGATTTGATGGATCAGCCAGATCAAATAAGGAGAGCAACATTCGCAGAAACTCCTTTTTTTCATTTAAAGTAAGAGCTGAACAGAGTTACTGGACCCAGATGAGTGAGGGAAAAGTGAGATGCACAGGGAGTTGGCAAGAGCCTGTTAGACCAGGCAGTGCGGGTGGGCTGAGGTTTTCGGGGTATCCAATCAAAGCACAAAACTGTCTGACAAGTTTTTCCGCTGCTGAACATCCAGAAAAAATTTTTACCTAAATGCTTGTTGCCTTGTATAAGACTCCACCCAGCTGCAAAGTGCTCTGTATGTTTATAGAATAAGAATGAGAATATGAATAAGAATACATGTCAAAATTTACCACGTAATATCTTAACTCCAATTAATGACAATGTTTTAATACAAAATTAGCATTTATTGAAGTAGTGTTGCCACACACATTGGCATGTTTGCAGACAAAATCCTGAGAACTCCAGTGTGTAGCTGAACTTCACATAAAAGACTGAGAGGCAACAATGTCTGAAAAATAAACAATATGAAGGAAAGCAGTATTGTCTGATATGCCCCATTCAATTTCCAACCAACTACAACATCCACATCAAATACATAATAATCATTTCACATTCTTATCAAGTAAATCCAAAAAGTAATTTCCTAAAAAATGCAGACAGTTAGCAAACATCCACACCTTTAAAAGACATAAAAATGTGCCTCAGCTCTATTTTAAGGCTGATATGGCATCGCATAATAAGATGATGTCCTGAATACGCTGTTTTTTTTTTATTTAGTAAGGCCAAACAGAATTTCATTGTACATGTGTATAATGACAGATTCATTCATTCATACTTTAGATTAGTGCTATTATTGTGTCACTTTTCATTGTTGTTCGGTAGGATATGTGTGGTCCTATGTGCATACATGCCTTCCATTGTATAATTACTGCAGTGATTAATATGTTACAACTGAAACAAGTTCTTTAACTCTAACCGATGCACTGAGTAGCTTCTCATTTCTTTAAGAACCATTAGTTTGTTACAGAGTATAAAGATTGGACTGTTTCAATGGAAAAAAGGTCATGTGGTCTGATGAGTCCAGACTGACCCTGTTCCAGAGTGATGGACGCATCAGGGTGAGAAAAGAGGTGGATGAAGTAATTACCCATCATACCTAATGCCTATAGTACAACCCTGTGGGGGCAGTGTTATGATCTGGGGTTGCTTCAGTTGGTCGGCATTGGTTTAGGAACATTATGTGTCCAAAAATAAAGGTTCTGACTTTGCATAAGCTCATCAAAATGATATGGAACTTTTTTTTTGCCAAGGTATTTTGAGATTGTAGCCTCAGGATGTTTACCAGTCATTGTGGTAGAAACTAATGTGGATCCACATAAATAAAGAAATAAACACCGTGTTAGCATTACACCTTTGGCAAAGAGTCAGTTTCTTAAAATAAGAAGTAAATATATAACACTTGCATTCTCCACATTCAAATCTGCACATGCTCTCTTTTACAGAGGAATTTCTTAAGTCAATTTCCATGATTATGCCAAAGCTTTCTGGGTTTATTTATTTCTATTTTTCCAAAACTTCCCCCAGGTCTGTAAACTTCCATGATTTTTCCACGTTTTTCATGGCTGCACAAACCGTGTGTCATATATTTGAATGAAAAACATTTACCCCAGGCACACCTGCTGAATAAAGTAAACAGTTGAAATGATCTGGTGATATCCCCTCTGGTGGTCATTTACAAGCCCCTTTCCAAATATTACTGCCTTAAACAAACACAAAGCCAAGGACGCATGCACAAGTACAGATGACTTGGAAACCACGCAGTAGTAAAGTGAGAGTCAGTGTACTATTACTGCGAGCACGTTAGAGGTAAAGTGAGTGTGTGTGATTTGAGGAGAGGTCACCAGAGGGTCTTGACGCTTGGTCCCTGTCACTGTTTGGCTCCGAGCCTCGGACCTCCTGTTATTGTTTTCAGTGGTTTCACTCTCCAAAGGCCGCCCTGGCAGTGATCACATTTCTCTCTTCGCAAACACACCGAGTCTTTCTTACGCCTACTCTAAAACACACAAACGTAAAATGCATGAGGACATGGCACACACACAGAAGGGTTATTTATAACAGGGTGGAAGGGAAAGGCAGCCGTGCCTCTCAGGGCCTATTTTGGGAGGTTCAGCCTTCAATCAGTCAGACTGACAGCTTCTCAGTGATACCAGGAGAACAATACAGTGTGGTCTGTTTATCTTCCGCTGGCCGGCCTGCTAGGCTCTGCCTCCCTGCCCGGGTCACATTCACCCTGCCTCCCTCCAGGAAAACGGGACTTCCAGGACTGCAGAGATCACACAATCTGTCACTTCAAGACTAAAGCTGGACCCTCAAAAAGCTTTCCCATTAGAACACACTTTCTTAAACCAATAATCTGGTGCCACTACAATATTTATCATTGTAGTGTCCACTTAACTTTTAATGATACTGCTTTATATAGTTTTCCCATGAGCACTATGTCCTTGCTCTTATATTACAGTGCTGTAGATATCCATCTGTGCCTCCCTGAATGAATTGTCTTTATTGTCTATCTAGTAAAACGTTTGTCTGCCCCCACAGCAGCATTCTTTTTTTGATAAACCCTTTAGCTAAAAATAATTTCCTATGAACTCTGTGCGACTCCACCAGTCCACTAGATGAAGGATGGCTGTGTGTGTGCAGAAGAAAAGATGGTGGGGGCTAGAGGCTGTGGGGAAATGAGAAGGCAGAAGGGAGCCTGATATTGTTATCTATGAAGTAAAGACTTCAGGACTGTTTACTGGAGCTAATGGTCTGTGTCATCGCTGTGCAACTACTGTGCAATGCTGGTTGTGAGCTGTACTTTATCTCAACAAAACCCGCAGTAAGAACATACAGATTAAACATACCGGAGTCTAACTTAAGTAAAAAATACCACTACAGTAATGTAAAAATGCTGGATTATAAGTCAAAGTCCTGCATGAAAAATCCTACTTGAGTAAAGGTACAGAAGTAGTTAAAGTATTGATGTAAAATAAGTGGTTTGGTCCCATTGACTCACAAATCTGCTTTTGCTTTTTCTCATTCTTTGATTTGTAATGATGCATTGGATGATTTCAATATTTACTGAAATGAAACCATATGAGACGTTTACAGGGAAAGTTACTATTCGGCGTAGCTGTAAACAAGTCATAAAAGCCAAAAAGGTTGGAAAATACTGGTATTTTGACAGCTCTCAGATGTGTAAAGTCTTCATCCTGTAAGCAGCTAGTAACTAAAGCTGTGAGACAAATCTAATGCAGTAAATACAATTAAGTTTTCTGTGAAATGTAGTGGATTGGAAATCCAAAGTCACATTAGGCAGAATTAGTAAAGCAGAATAATCCCAAACTGTTCTTAAACATAGCAATTCAGAAAATATACTTAGTTACTTTCCTCCATTAAGATAATATGATATCTTCTGTTAATAAAGTTGAAAGGGCTTTATTTTGCTTTTTTGCAGCAGACAGATGGCTGTCGTAGCTGTTCGGGGAGGCCCCTTAAAGTGTGAATGCCTTTCCTTTTCAGTGCTTTCTATAGGTACTAACTTATGTGACTGGTGACAATGAAAACAGAGACACTGGTGTTAACCTGTGTACCGCTTTGTCAGTTCTGACAGTTTTATTAATGGCTGTACTTTACTGTTGCCATTACTGACTGCAGCCTGTTAACTCAATTGCCCCTCTGGGACATTAAGGCCTGGCTCTGCTCTACTAAAACACACTAACTACCTCAACACAGATTTGAAATTGGTGATATTTTGTTTATTCAAGCTCAATTTTTACATCTTTCAGCTCAATTATTGCGTCGACAGATTTAAGTCATGGCATAACTGGTCTGATCAAGGCTTTCTGCAAATCAGACGACCTTTGTCCATGCTACAGTGGAGGCTCAAACCTGCCTTACCTTTCCTCTTTAACCCACTAACACTGCTCCAGAAGTGTTAACACACACTCAGCTGCACCTGTTTCACAACCAGCTTTGTCGAGGCTGCACTTTTGTCCCGTCCGCTCTATTTTTCCTCCTGCAGCCGACACCTCCTCTCCTTCACCTCCTGTGTTACTGTTGTGACTGATGTCTTTTCCATCCTGCTGCCCTTTCTCAATTAAAAAGGAAAAACTTCCAATCCCTTTGACCTTTACCTTGACTTCCCTGTTTCCACTAAACACACATAAAAACACACAGCCCTGACACTGCTGCTCCCTCTCCTATTTTAGTCAAATCCCCTTCTGTATCCTCCCTTTCTTCCAGTCTTTTAAAGGTCTGTCTGGCTTTCTATTCTGATACCATGACACAGACTTACATAAGAGGGAGGTCTGCATATTTAATGTCTTATTGCAAACAAATTGCATCTACAGCTGAGTAATGCTGGTATTAGACTGATAATAATCTTAAAACAACCTTCAATCTCTTCTCTGTATTTTTTTGGATGATATATTTGTCAGTGCCATAGATAGACAAATCAACACATTTTTAGATACTTTTATTACAAATGTAGCAGCCATATTCTCAGGCACAACTTTAAACAGCTTCAACACGCAAAACAAATATTTATTACATCAGTGACTCATTATTTCCAGAACTTTTTTCTTAAAATTCACCCATGTTGCTCCTGGTGTCTCGTAGCTGTATGAGGGATGTCATCACCTCCTCTATGGGACGCCTCCCCAGTTGTTTCCCACCTCTGCTCCTTACATTCACTGTCCCCGTCTCACTCTCCTTCTCCCCCACCACTGAACAAAAATGCATAAATACAGCACTTTTAATTCGGTTTCATCAGCAGCAATAAGTGAGGGTTTCAGATAAGGCATGGTGAACATCTTTACCAAATATGTAGTTGTACTGGGCTATCTGAGCAGAGCGAATCTTCTTATTTAAGGTGGCCCCCTGGTCTTCATTCAAATCAGCCATGAAACCAGCTTTGCGGAACTGCTGGACCACCTTAACAAAACCCAGAGGTATTTCAGTTAAGATTGTATCTGTAATGTGCCTCTCAAATTAGTCAGAGGAGTAATAACATCAGGCAGATGAGGAAAATGTGCGAAGTCCACCTGGTGAGTTGCTGTGGGACTGACCTGCTTGGCGTATGACTCACTGCTGCCCACCACAGGAATGACCATGACCTGCGCCGGGGACAGCCACAGCGGCCTGAGATGGGGAAAGACAAAAACATCATGGTTATTTTGGGTCTTTCCATTTTGAGCCACTTTAAAATTATACCACTGCACTACGCTGCAGAGGCACATGTAGTCTATTTAGCTCCACAACGTATGTATGAGAGCTTTAGTCAGTTCATTCCTGCGACGAATAATTAATTGATGGATTAGTCAACTGACAAAGAATGTATATTTCATGTAAAAACAAGACCTAATTCCATTTAATGGGTCAAACTTTCTTGATATGAGATTTTCTTCTCCATTAAAGTCATGTGTGAGCAATTTTCTGTTGGTTGCATTCTGAAAATGCAAATTTGTATTAAATATACTGTATTGCTGACAAATCACAAAGGACAATTAATGAATTAATAGTAGAAATGGCTCTAAATGTCATCCAATATTTCTAGTGTAATATGGATATATTTAAGTTGTTTGCTTGTGAAATAGTGTGGAATCATGACAGTTTGTCACTGATGAAACAAACTGAATAAACTGATGGATTTGTTTGAGACAATGATGGAAATACCTGATTGAATTTAAGTAAAAGACAACAGATGTTTTGATGTGAAAATGCTAAAAGTTAAAGCTCCAAGGATCAGAATACGAGGTATGGCTTCAGTGTCATCATGGTTGACAGCCATATGAATTAAAGAGACTTCAAAAACATCTCACCATTTCCCACCAAAATTTTCAGCCAGTATAGCAAACATTCTCTCCAATGATCCCAACACTGCTCGGTGGATCATCACCGGCCGATGCAAATGGCCATCTTTCCTGAAAAGGAGTTTATTCAACAGCAGAGTAAGTATCCAAAAATATCATCAGTCGTAACATCCACATTTATTTATGTTTACTTAACAGGTCAATGTCTCATTCAGATTAAAACACCTATTTGAAGCCAAACATGTCTGTTGGATCATTGATTACGAGGCAGTTTTTCTTTGATTTATCTGTGCTTATTAAACCTCAACAGACCATTTATTGAGTTTTACTTTTTAATGAAAGTATTTGGGTTAATGCATTGTTGTAGGGCCAACGTGATCTGCCAGTGTGCGATTCGCTGGACTAATCAAAAAACAACAAAAACAACATAACCTCCCTGTCTGATTACTTCATACATAGAAATTCAAGTTTTTTGTTATATCTGTGAAAGGGAGTCATGACTTTGATACAATGAGACCTGAAGGGAGAAGTAGGGCAGGCCAATAAAAGATGAAAAACCTTTAACAGGGAGCATGCAGGTCTAAACTGATAATTCAATAAACTAATGTGTTAAAGATCAAATTACGCTGCTGTGTTGACAGACTTGAATGGTTGAATAGTCAGAGAACATGTGGGTCAATAAAGCAGGGAAAACCAGAAAATTAATACAGCTTCTTGATTAAGGTGAAACTTACCTGTTTTTATTACTTGCCTTTTGAGATAATCATCTGAAAATCTTAAAGTTTTCTGATATTTAATAGAACACGTGATGATGAAATTGGATTTATTGTCAAGGAATTGTTCGTGTCTGCAGATCTACAATCAAATGACGATGTGCAGTTTTAAGTTGTTGAACAACAGCCAAAAGAACAAATGATCTATCTACCATCCACTGACTCACCCAACATACTGTAGATCAAATCTGATTGGCAGTTGGAAGTCCAGCTGTATGGTCGCACACTGGTGTTGTCTGCCGATAGCATCTTTTATCTGGATGTCAATCTATGAAACACGTAGGTGTGAGTTAGCATCAGGATTCACTTCCATCATTTCCAGCTAAGCATATCTGACCCTAGATGCATTTTTGTCAATAGAAATAGTTACAAAATAGTGTCAAGACTAGCTGATCTGTTTCTTTAGGTGAAAACACCCTAGCTAGCTGATTATAAGCACTGTTTGTTTGCTTCATGTGTGTCTAAGCTCACCCTGACTTGACCTACCTCCACATGAGCTTAATCATGTCATTTCTGCCTCAAGCTGGGTTCCTCCTGATGCATACTGTCGTCTTTGAAAAATTCTTCACAGAAAACCAATGATGTGCTCAGAGGGTGCATTAAGCCATGTCACTGTCATGACAAAGTTTAACGTAATGATCTGCTACATCGCTGAGGTCGATCTAGTAAAGGTCTGAATCTCTGTTAGATCATCTTCAGTGATGTAACGGCTTCAGATTTTGGTTAATGTGACCTCTGATGCTCGTATTATCCCACATGTTGTGATTTCATACAAAAACTCTCCACAAATATTATGTAAGCCATAACTTGTCTGTCTTTCATGATATTTCTGCCACCTTATGACACCAGTATTATTTTATGTTCAAAACTTTTCTTTACAGACTCAGAAGTAAAACAATATCACCTGAGTCAGTCTCTTAATAAATACTGCAATAAAAAGAAGACATGGAAAATATGCAACTATGAAAATAATCTTTACACTGTTTTTCAAGCAGATTGAGACCGAGGAAAGTAAGTAAGTGGGTCTTAAAAGTCCCCATGCAACAGCTCCTGGAGTTGTATTTGCCTTTACATATTTTCTGGGAAAATAGGAATCTAGGGAGGCCGTCTCCCACCTGGAAAAGCCCAGACCTGCAGAGCAACGACCTATGACTATGACCCAGTGATGACCCACTAGCTTCTTCTAGCTCATAGATCTTCTACTTGGGACATAACATTTCAGGAAGTGTTTCAACAAACACAAAATTAGTTACAAAAAAGCTAGTTCAATAGTTTAGAAAAACAAAAAAAAAAATCCTGAAATGCAAGATGAGTCACTGGGATACTTTTTATCATTTTCCAGGAGATACTATAAAAGTACACCTAGAAATCTACTTTTTCTCTACAGCTGGGACACATAACAGTCTGCAGGTGATATGTAATGCAAGATATATCACATAAAAAACATTTGAATGCAAATTAAATTTCACAGGGTCTTTAAATTGTGTTTTTCATTTAATGCAAAAAGGCAGCTTATTGCTGCAATTTTTGTTTTATCTGTGTTGGATTATGGAGATGTTTTACACATGAATGCTTCTGCTCAATATCTTCTGATGATTGACACTGTTTACCATGCTTCTCTGAGGTTTATTACCGACTGTAAAGTGTCGGCTCACCACTGTGAGTTGTGCTCTCAGGTAGGATGTCCTGCTCTGGCCACCAGAAGTATCAGCCATTGGTACATGTTTATGTACACTGCGTTCCAAATTATTATGCAAATGATGTTTTTGTTTGATTTTCCAAAATACTTGATGCAAATGACGA
>JAPQRP010050271.1:0-10823 GCA_037367295.1 Apogon hyalosoma
ATCGTCATTTGCATCAAGTATTTTGGAAAATCAAACAAAAACATCATTTGCATAATAATTTGGAACGCAGTGTACGTACGTGTGTACTGCTACAACTACTACCACTACTATTACTACTTCCACTACTACTGCTATTACTACTACTACTACCACTACTGCTACTACTATTACTACTACTACTACGACTACTACTAATACCACTACTAATGCCACCACCACTACTTCTTCCACTACTACTACTACGACCACTACTACTACTACCACAACTGCTACTACTACTACTTCCACCACTATTACTACTACTACTACGACCACTGCTACTACTATTACTACTACTACTTCCACTCCTACTACGACTACTACTACTACCACTACTACTACTGCTGCTACTACTATTACTACCACAACTGCTACTACTATTACTACTACTACTTCCACCACTACTACTACTACTTACACTTCCACCACTACTACTACAATGACGACTACTAATACTACGACCACTACTACTACCACTGTTACCACCACCACGACTCCTACCAGTACTCCCACTACTACTACTACTACTATTTCCACTACAAATAATAATATTAATAACAATAATTCTACTACTACTACTACAACCACTACGACTACTACCACTGTTACCACCACCAATACTCCCACTACTACTACTACGACCACTACTGCTACTTCTATTACTACTACTTCTACTACTACACTACAACTACTACTACTACGACCACTACTGCTACTTCTATTACTACTACTTCTACTACTACACTACAACTACTACTACCACTACTACGATGACCGCTACTATTACGACAACCACCACCACTACTACCACTACTCCTATTTCCACTACTACTAATAATACCACTGTTACCACCACAACTACTACTAGTACTCCCACTACTACTACAATCACTACTACTATTACCACTACTATTACTACTTCTACTACTGTTTTTACTGGTCTGACTTGCATGACAGAAAAAACTTATTTAAACAATTTTTTCATACACACACAGACAAAGCTCTTCAGTTATAAACTGAAAACAGTATATAACAAAGACAAATGAAGCTCAGGTGTCAGGTGATCAGTATCAGCGAATCAGAACATGAGTAAAATAAATGTATCCAGTCTCCTGTCATGTCTGCTTTGTTTCTCCACCATTTCACTTTGTCATTGTCCAGCTACATGCGGCTCCAGGCTGGACTCTTATATAACCCAATGACAAGTTGCACCTATATTCAAAAATGGCCTTGGACATGCCACCCCCCCAACCCCCGAGCCCCTCTCACGATTTCCATGTGTGGATATTGTCTAGTTCCCCGTGTGCTTGGTCTACAGAAAGTCTGCGGTGATGTCAGTCCACAAACACTGACACATAGATTCAACATATGAAGTGAAGTTTCTGAAAAACTCACCCTCCCAGCCAAATGATACATAGCAGGCAAATGATCTTTTCCAAAAATGTAGCCACGGTTCCTAGGATTCAAATGAACCTATGTTTGAAGACCTAGCTCTTTTTAAAGTGAAATGGCAGGCAACTCCCTCCTCAGCTCCTATTCAAACCAATACAAATTTGGACCAAACGGATCTGCTTGCTCCGGGTGAGTTGACTGTTTTTACACTGCCATAAATCGGTCATTTCTCACAGTACGGACAAAAAAATTACATCTGTGCATTCCCCCAGGTTCTTCTGCCGCTCATGATCACTTTAGTTTTCACCTATCATTTACGGTTTTCCCAAAATTTGCAGGAGTTCCGGAGTAATTTTACAGCTTTTAACACCCTGACTCAGCATTTCTCTGTGTCTCTCTCTTAAGTGCCTGTCTGTTGTCATGGTAACAGCACCTGTGGTGTGTGTGACACAGCTGCAGCCAAATAAGGTAATTACGGCTCCACAACAAAAATAAAAAGATGAAAAAATAAAACTACAGTAAAATTAAAAATAAATAAACGGAAACAATAAATAAGAAACACAATAAAAATAAATATAATATATATTGCTGTTTTTACACTGCCATTTCTCACAGTACGGACAAAAAAAACTACATCTGTGTATTCCCCTGGTTCTTCTGCCACTCATGATCATCTTAGTTTTCACCTATCATTTACGGTTTTCCCAAAATTCACAGGAGTTCAGGAGCACTTTTACAGCTTTTCACAGCCTGAGTCAGCAGGGCTCTGTCTCATTGCCTGCAGCGCCGTTGTTATGGTGACGGCACCTGTGCTTTGTGTGACACACCTGCAGGTCATTAACTCACTCGCTGCCATTGACGTCTATAGAAGTAAATCATGCTTTTTAATGGGAGGGGCTAGGAGGCGATCTGGCGGAGCTCGGTGGTGAAAATCAGGCTTGTAATCACAGAATTTAGTGTACTGACGAAGAATATACAAATAAATAACAGTAAATGATATATAACGTGTATTAGAACAAATAAATACGATCAATAGGTGGGGGCGGCACACCAGGAAGTGGTAGAATGAGAGAGCAGACGGTGAAACCAATGAAACTGGAAAAGTTGAGGCAGCTCACGCTCCAACAAAGTATGTGTCACCGCAGTTCTGAGAAAAAAATAGTGTTGGATCAGTGAAAAAGACGACAAAGGCACCGATCAAAGGAGAAGCTTCGTGAAATCAGCCGTAGAGAAATAAAGCGCGGTGAGCGTCATGGCTGTGGTTTTACTGCCACAGCCCCAGTTCGTTCGGGTCAAGTTTGTCTGACCCGGGTTTGTCAGATCAGCTGGGCTGTAGCAGTGAAACCACGGCTGTGACCCACCGTGACGTTCACCGCTCAGATCGGATCTGGATTAGCTGGGAGCAGCAGAGCCTCGTCCCCAGACGGACCAGATTGAAAGGACCATAGACGGACCAATCCCCCACCCCCATCCCTTACACAACGTGCAGTAGAACTGTGCAATATTCAGCACCAGAAAGAGTTTGGTTTGATCAGAGAACCACAGTTTTGTAGATGTACACATAGCTCTTCTTTTATATGCATATTATTCTATGTTATTCTATGTTCTATATTTTTTCAGTTTTTGTTGCTTCATAGAAGTAAATAACTCTTCAGATGTTGGAGGTGTCACTAAAGCTACAAATACTGGTGTCAAAGTTACAGTTCTGCTGGAAAATCCTCTGTGCACAAAAAGCTGATTTTCTCTGTTTTTTGGTCAAAAACAGGTGTCTATACTAAAACCACCCTATGGTCCAGTGCTGATTACTAAAGAACCCAAAAGGCTAGAAACAAACTCTTTTTCCTGATGAAAAAAGACAGTTTACACTTTATTTTGATAGTTTCAATGTAGTCACAGAACTCAATATTCTGTAGTAGCTCTTTTGAAAGTGAAATGACAGGAACCTGTTTGGCATGAAGTCTGTGTTTTTTCCCCATAGGCGCCCATTATAAGAAAAAAGTTTGTCTCGTGTTGACTTGACTGTTTTTACACTGCCTGTTGTCAGTCATTTCTCACAGTACAGACAAAAAAAAAGTACATCTGTGTATTCCCCAAGTCTTTCTGACGCTCACGGTAGTCTTACTTTTCACCAATCACTTACGGTTTTCCCATAAAAAGCATTTTTAGTCAGAGGCTGGTTTTAGTGATTTCAGACTCCAAAGTCACTGTCTGTCAAAGGCTCGCTCTCTGTCTGTAGCAGGTGCACCGTTGTTGCCACGGTCACGGGGAATGTGGCCTGTGTGGCCCAGCTGTTTTAAATAAACCTAATCAGTCTACCATGACATGCATCTGCCATGATTCTCCTCCCATAGCAACCAGTAGAGTCCATAGCAACACTGCATTTGTTTGTGTACTACCACTCCTATTACTACTACTACTATCACTACTACAATTACAACAATTACTACTACTCCTACTACTTCTACCACTACTATTACTCCTACCACTATCACTACTCCTACTACCACCACCACCACGACTACTACTACTACTTCCACTACTACTAATACTACTACTGCCACTACTACTGCCACTACTACTACTACTTCCACAGACAGAAGACAAAGGTCTTCAGTTATAAGCTGAAAACAGAGTATATAACAAAGACAGATGAAGTTCAGGTGTCAGGTGATCAGCATCAGCTAATCAGGACAAACATGACTAAAACAAATGAATCCAGTCTCCTGTCATGTGTGCAATGTTTCGCCACCATTTCACTGTCATTGTCCAGCTACATGCTGCTTCAGCCTGGATTCTGACATAACCCAATGAGAAGCTGCACCTATAAAAATGGCTTTGGACATGCCCCCTCCCCATGCCCCTGTCATGATTTCTGCATGTGGAAATAGTCTAGTTAGTATTATTATACAAATAACTTTGAAAAAAAAATGCAGCCCACACCGTTGGAAATATACCACATGTAACTGAAAAAATGTGCAGTCTGGTCTCAAAAGATGTGCTATTATTTTTCTTGACATTCCGATGCACAGATTTCATTAAAAATGTGAAAAACCAGTCAAAAATGTCCATCCAAAATGAACTGGGACATTTTCACATTGCTACCATTTCCAAACGATTCATCGTAAAATTATTCCATCAACACAGAAATATTCGGCTTGGCCCAAAGATCATCGGTGATTATCATGGTAACAATATAACTTACGGTTTTTGCACAAAACTGTGATGAAAACCCCCATTCATTCTTAATGGGAGTAACAAAAAGTTGCCTGTTTTGGCACTGCTCCTGCTTTGCCATACTTTTACCTACAGACTTCATTTAAACTTTAAAATGCAGGCATTTTTGTCATCTCTACAAGAATGTCTTTGGTATTGTTAAATCCTTCAATGTGCCCCAATAACGGGCCAGGACAGCAAACTCCTTTTCCTCTGGGGGAAATTTCTTCTCCATTGGGTTTAGAGTGTAGCTCCACAGAGCCACCAGTCCACCACCCTTGTTACTGACTCTAACCATGGTGTTGTCTTCTTCACAGACAATTTCTGCTACTAACCTCGCAGTGTGGCTTCTGGGTTCAAGCTTAGAAGCCCCTTGGATAGCTTTTCTCAGGTCTTCCAGGTTTTGTTGGTCTGTTGCAGTCCATATCCACGTCAGGTCTTGTGGATTGTCTACCTTTCTTAGCTATGCATACAGAGGTTTAGCATACTTCTGGTAGCCTGGAACATGGTCTCTGACCTAGTTAAAAAGTCCCATTATTTTCTGCAGTTCATTCAGGGAACCTGGCGGCTCTACCGCTTCAATCTTTTTTCTGTAGTCCTCTAATAGACCTAAGTCGTCGGAGATCTGAAACCCCAAATAGTTCACTTGATGTTTTCCAAATTGACATTTCTTCAGATTAAGTTTCAGGCCTGCGGCATGCAGTTTCTCCACTACCTTCTGCAGTCTTTCCAGGTGTTCTTCCTCAATGTTGTTGGCAATGAACACATCGTTGATGTATACCGTGGCATCTAAACCTTCCAAAATGTCCATTACTGCTGACTGGAACACGTTGGGTGAATTCTTAAACCCCTGCGGCAGTCTCGTCCACACATACGCTCGTCCCTTGTGGGTAAAGGCAGTTTTGGCTTGCAATACTTTGGCAAGTCTCAAGGAGAAAAACCCATTTGCCAAGTCAAAGCAGGATTTGTAGGGCTTCAGTTTCAAGGTTTTCAGTGTCCATTATGGATTGATGAGGCTCACTTGATTTGCCACAGTTCTCCGGTTGAGCGCTTTAAAGTTGATCACAGGTCTACATCCGCCTCCAGCCAACTCTAGTTTCTTAACAGCCTGGATAGGCTTGTTAGTGATGGGGTTAGGTTCTTCACGTATGACCCCCAAAAAGCTCAGTTCATTCACGATCAAGTCCATTTCTTTCACTGCTCCAGGATTCAGTGGGTACTGTTGCACAGGGGGGTGCACACCACCCTCAATCATGTGCACATACTTCTCCCCTAAGTCCCCACAATCATTCTTGAAACGGGCTACCCTGGCTTTACTGATAATGTCTCTCAATCTTGCCTTTCCGGCCTCAGAAAGATCGGACTCTGCAATCTTCTGTTCTGTCACCTCAGGGATATTTACTGGCTTATACCATGTCCTGGTAGCAGGCTCCACCATGGTGCAACTGGATCAACTTTGCACTCAGGGTCTTTAGTTGACATTCGATCTCCTTAGGTTGAAAAGTCTTGTCATGTAAAAGTTTCAGGTCATGTAGGGAAAGCAGGTCATACTTCCCTAATGCCCAAACAATCCCTTTCCAGATTCCATTAGGAACACTGGTGATAGTCCCATCAGCTAACTGTACTTTCAGGTGTCCTTTAGGTATCAGGTTTCTGCAGGTCATCGACATCTACGCCCTGGTATCTACCAGATAGGGTACTCTGTCCACATTGGAGTAGATCTCATCTCCAACCTGGTAACCGTGCTCCATAATGACCCGCCGACCATTTGCCATTACTTCTCTGGCCCTCCACCAGCCCTGGCTCTACAGCACTCCTGGAGGGCACGTCTCTGCTCTGGCATCTGCTTCATGTACTCCTCATGAAGGATGAAAGGGGCTTTCCCCGCTTGGGGTCTTTCTCCTGGTGGCCTCGGTCTATCCTGTCCTGGCGGAGGGTGGATAGGTGGTCCTCTGGGCGGCATCCTCTGCTGCTGCTGCTGCTGGTGCTGAGGTGGTCTCGGCGCTCGATTCTGCGAAGGTTGAGGTGGTTTCGGAGTTACCTGTTCCCCTGGTCCAGGGTTGCGTTGGTTGGTCTCTGCTCATCTATCCTCTTCATATCGTCTCCTGAGGTCCCATCTCCTCACCACCTCATTGACCTGCTCCTCTGTTGTGATGGAAGAGTCTAGAAGGAAGAAATCCATCTTGTTCCTCAGCCCTTTTGTGAGTCTTCTCAGGACCCGGACCCTGTGCTCGTGGGGTACGGCTCTACTCAAGTTATACCAGACCTGAGTAAGCATTTTCCCCTCATTCAGCTTGACACGGGCCCGCTTGATCTGAGTGTCTTCATCGTCTGCTTCTTCCAGGACCAGTCGCTTATAATGCTCTTCTGCTGTGCTGTTTGGCTCAAGCGGTTCTTTGGTTACGCTGGACAGCCATGACCGCTTTGCCTCTTCATTTGCAGTGTTGGCTCTCACCAGTGGCCACGTCTGCTTCAGATACTCTAGAAGAGGTTGCCCTGGTTCTTTTGGGGCAACCATCATCTTGAGTTTTTTCAGATCCTCTATAGCGGGACCGGTTGTGATCATCGATTGTCCTAGTTGTCTTTCAGGCTGTGATTCTTCACGCCTGGTTGGTGTTGGTCGCCTGGTTTGGTGCGCGCCGAAACTCTCCTGTCCGGCTTGTAGCATGTCCTCAAACTCATCATCGATGCCAGACCGCTGTTCTCTCCTTCTCCAATATCTTTTTGGCATGCTTCTTTGCTTCTGTCTTAAGACACCGAAGCATCAAGTCGTACCCCACTGTTGTAAACCCTGTTCTGAACAGGTTGGTCAGGTCAGTACAGTCCCTCAGGGAAGGGTAAGAGGGGGACATCAGAAAGTTTGCCCACTCTTTTCCTTTTGCTGTTACCGGCAGTATCCATTTGTCCTCTAGGGAATCTCCCCAGGCCAGCAGGATGTCATGGTCAGTTTGACCTGCCTCTGGAACATACGCTTTTCTGCCGTCTTTCGTCTCAAGGTACCCCATAGTGATGTCCTTTGCCAGCCTCTCTGAAGCCGTAAAGCTGTTAAGCAGGGCTACTTTTTTCTTTGTCCCTTTTCTTTTCCCATACCGCACCTCCTTATACTGAGTGACGTTGTCTGCTGCCGCTGAAACGTACTCTTTGCTCTCCTGGTCAGATGCTGGGTCGTTGTCTTAGGTTCCTCCGTCCTCGACCCACCAAGCTGTCCACTCTGGTACCTACGGGCCTGTTGGGGATGGTGGTGGAGCTGTCGTTGGCAGATCTGGTTCAAGCAATCTCCGTGATCGTGGGTTGTCTCATGGCACGATGTCTCTGGGTATGTCTGGATACCCCGAGGGTCCCAGGGGTAGCTCTGTCCATGGCATGCTGAAGTAGAGTCCCGCCAGCGCCATCAGATGCATTGTCGACAGGGGGTGCTCCTCGGTTCCCTGTGGATCAGGATGCTGAAAGGTAACGTCTGTCGTTGGGTCAGGTCTCTCGTCCCCCCGGGTGGATCTCGGTGTGGAGGCCTTCCTCACTCTCATGAGTTTTGAGATCGTCATAGGAGGTTCCAGTGCCGGTTCTGGCTCTGGTGGCGCTCCTGTTGCATCTCCGCTGCCCATCACCTTTCGAGTGGCCATGGCTTGCCACTTCTGCCTCTGTTTCTCTAGGGTGACAATTATCACTTCTCTTAGGTTAGACCACAGCTATCTACCCATGAGGTGGATCTGCCCCGCCTTCAACGCCGCATCCTCGGCCTCCATCCAGGGGAGTGCTCCTGACTGCAGCCCCTCGGTTGGCAGCACCACCCTCTTGAACTGCTGCTCACCAAAGGTGGATGATTTGTGGTGGGGGATTGAGGATGTCCCACTTCTGCCATCTCTCTGGTTGTCTGTTGTCGGGCTGCACCGCTCATAACCCCCTTAGCGCATTGGGGCAAGAGATGAGGGGTGGCCGCTGGTTGGGTTTCTCCGCAGAGCTGACTGTTTCTACTTAGTCTCGAAGACCCCAGCAACTGCTGCTACCACGTCCACTCCTGTCTCGTCTCACAGATCTGGAACATGGAAGGGGCAGTTATGATCCTCTGAACTGCCCCGCCCTTCTAGTCCCTGGCGTCGTCAGGATTGCAGCTCCTCCCACCAGGCCACACCCAGAAGTCCTTCGGGGATCTCACACGACCAGTAGTCCCCTGACCACTGGCTTATTCTTTGTCGGGACCCCGAATCTTCTCTTCGTTTGGAACTGGTCCCATCTGGGGTGCCACGTGTTAAATCCTCGGTACTCTTTGGTTCAGCTCTCCGTTTCAATAAGGTTCTAACCTCACATGGATGAACTGGGGTCTTACCCACCCGTTCTAACCCGTAAGGTATTACTTAGCTGAATATAGGTGAGACATTCACCTGATTCTCACTACCATCAATCCCAACGATTATCCTGCTTACTCTGATTATTAAAATTGATGGGAGAAACCCCATTCTATGCCCAGTTATAATAACAGTCCCGTTGGTTTATCAGCAGCTGTCTCATTGATTTAGTGCACTTGTTACTGATCAGGTAATGTTTAAAGGCCAGGAATAAAAAGGCCCTAAGGAAACATTTAATTGGTAGGTGGACTATGGCTAAGATATTATCAGAACCTTAGATGTTATGCACACATAAACCTAACTTTTTACATTCACAAACATAGTGTACCCTATTGGGAATAACTCAAGGAAAAAGTAGAATTTTACTTTGTATAAATTTATTGTAGGCAATTTAGCAAAGCAAAGCATATGCAAAAGATCAGTATTCAATCTTCAATAAAAATCGTCAGTCTGAACTATTAAGTTTTAAATTTTAATCTCAATTACTGAATCTACCATTTCTTTACTTTCCTTACTTCATCGCATCCCTGTTATCTCTTAACCCCCAGTTCAGTTCTGTGAGTCCATTTGAAATTGTCCAAATTGTTGCCTTGTTTGATGTCCTCAAGGGAAAAAAGAAAAATTTAAGTCCAAATTATAAAAACAGAAAAAGTAAAAATCAGAAAAATAGAATGAATTCAATTTAGAAGACATCCTCAACTATTCGGCCAAAACTGTTGAATCCGTCCTTTAATGCTGGAAAAAGGAAAAGAAGTAAGAAAATAAACCTTACTCTTCCCGATCAGTCCAAAGCAAGGAAAAATCCAAAAAATCCTGGAAAACAGCTATTCTGTGGAAAAAGTCCCTGTGGAGTTGGTAAAAGTCCTCTTAAAGACAAAATCAGTCTTTTAAAGTCTCTGGACAGACATCATCAGATGAAATAGGTCTTTGCCTTTTGGAATTCGATACATCGATGCGAAGTTATTCTGTCTGATAACCTTCAGCATTTTGAGAAGTACGATTAACACTCCGTAAAGCCAATCTACCGCACCCTTCTCTGGTCGCAAAAGAAAACAGTCTTCGGAGTGCAATCTTCTCTGCATCCTAAGACGAAGGGCACCACTTAGTTACGGATCTGGTGTACTTCTGAAAAGAGCCATAATAGCACTTTAGGTTTTAAGCAAAACTCTAGGCGTTACTTGGTTACGCCCAGTTGACTTCATCTTTAGACGAGTCACATCCAGATGTTTCCTGTAGAAGTTTTTCTTTTTTCTGGTTCTGACCGGTTTTGGGTGCAGCCAGTGGCCGGTTGTTTATTGTACTTCTGCTTTTCCTATGAGCATATGTGCAACATGTCTCGTCTTGTTCTCCTAAAGTCTAACATGCCCGGACATGTTCCTCTGCCTCTCAATCACATATATCAAACATTATGTTAAATATCTTTTCACCTTATTTATATATATTCATTGATTACAATCATAATACAATAGTACAGTTTATTAAATCAAATCAATCATCTTGTTAGTACTTTAATACACTCAATCACTGTTTTTACCCTGGATTACGTATTTCTACTCGGTGCCTATGTTGATCTGAGGGGCCCTGACCTCGACCCAACTTGACACTATGAGGATGGGGTTTACGGTTTTTGATAGACGAGTCTTCAAAATGCTCTGGGCTGAGTCAAAATCTGCCTTTTTTAGATTTGGTGATGTCATCGCTAGAGTACATGAGCAGCAAAAATTTACCTGAAAATTTTCTGAATAACTCGCTCTCCCGGCCAAACGATACATAGGAGGTGAATGATCTTTTCCAAAAATGTAGCCACGGTTCCTAGGATTCAAATGAACCCATGTT
>JAPQRP010050272.1:0-10823 GCA_037367295.1 Apogon hyalosoma
TGGACCAGTAGTGGTCTGGTCTACTTACTTGTGGACCAGTAGTGGTCTGGTCTACTTACTTATGGACCAGTAGTGGTCTGGTCTACTTACTTGTGGACCAGTAGTGGTCTGGTCTACTTACTTCTGGACCAGTAGTGGTCTCTTTCGAGGCATCTGACTCCACTTGTGGATGACCTGGATACCGATTCCCCGGGCGGACGCCGGCTGGTGGAGATCAACAAACAGAACAAAATGAACAACAGTGAGTAAACACATGATCACGTCTATGGCTTTATGTCCAAATCAAACAGATCAGTGTCAGATAATAGAGTTCACATCCATCCTATAGGCAGAGTTTACACACACACAGATTAAAACATAGTTGAAATATTCATATATAGTTTAAATTCTAAGGAAAATTGTATATAATTATAAATTATAGTCAATTGTATATTGAATTTATATTACATGTATTATATGTAGTGGATTATAATGTAGAATTATGTACATGACAATTATTATAATATAATATCCCCATGAGACCCAGGAAAGTAAAGGTTTTTTTTTACATTAAATAACTGCCTTGATTGGAAACAGCATGATGCAACCGTCTTTTCAGATACTTTTTTTTAATGAAACTGTGAAAACTGTGATATTGATGGTATTACTGACATATATACTACATACCATACTGTGTCAGTCCATATTAATAAGGGCTGATATAGTTTGTGTTGTTTTGTAATAAAGGGGTGGATTTAATAAGTGTTTACTTCTACCCACTGTTTTTTAGATATGCAAATAACACAAACTGTATTAAGTATTTCTTTTGTATAATAGTATTCATTTCTTTTTTGACTGTCTTATGTTTGCTATAATTTACTTTTCTTTTTTGGTCGTATTGTGTTTTTTTATGTCATTCATACATTTATAGTTTAAAGATGCCACTTGAGCCTGTAAACCATTGTGTTTTTTTAAGGTGGACCGATTTCCTTTCAGAGATTTGAGGTTGTGTTTTTTAAGGTGGACCGATTTCCTTTCAGAGGTTTGATGATGTGTTTTTTTTTAAGGTGGACCAATTTCCTTTCAGAGGTTTGAGGTTGTGTTTTTTTTAAGGTGGACCGATTTCCTTTCAGAGGTTTGAGATTGTGTTTTTTAAGGTGGACCGATTTCCTTTCAGAGGTTTGAGATTGTGTTTTTTAAGGTGGACCGATTTCCTTTCAGAGGTTTGATGTTGTGTTTTTTTTAAGGTGGACTGATGGCATCTGAGCGTACCGGTTTGATGATCCACTTCTGCCTGGAGCCACCGTCCTCCCAGGCCTTACGCAGCAGCTTGATGTCCTGAGGAAGAACGAAGGTCCGGGGGAAGAAGCTGAACTCCTGTTTGCCGAAGCGGACCTGCATCTTGGACAGGTTCCTCCACAGCCGGTCCTTCCTGCCGATCTGGAACGTTCCTGGGAAGTGATTGAGCTGAAACGAGGAAGAGGACACGGGTCAGAGGTGGACACCAGTCGGCGTTTGGACTCAGCGGCTGAATGCGTTTACCTTCTGGTGTTCTCCGAGGGCCTTGAAACAGGGAGACTTCATGTGGTGTCCCCAACAGCCCAGCCAGTCATGGCTCTCTACAAGATCAGACCAGAACCACAAACTCACTGTTCTCATCCAGGACGATCATCAGGTTTATCAACTACACATACACTATGTGGACAAAAGTATGTGGACACGATGAATTCAAGTGTCCCCTTTCTAATAGCGGTCTGGGATACAAAATAATAATAATGACATAATGCAGTTTTATATTGGGACAAATATCATTGCATTGGTTAGTTTCTTAATTTTATTAATTTCTTGTCGCAGTGGAGGAATCTGAAATGACTAGGTTGGGGATCCTGTGTGTTCAGAATCAATCAGTAAATGAATAAAAAAAAGACCAAAACAATCGACAAAATGAACAAGATAAAAAGAACAAAAATGGACAAAATAATCAACAAAATTATTAAAAAAAAAAAAAAAGACCAAAATAATCAACAAATCAAACATAAATTAACAAAAATGAACAAAATATACAAATCAACAAACGTATGGATGTTTATAAACTATATGGACCTAAATATTGGGACACATCATGTCTACAGCTGTAAGATTTCCTGTTCATGAGGGTTTGAGATTAAAACATCATTATTTCCTTAAAGTTTAATGGTAGATTTTTCTTCCTCAGTGAGATGTGAAGAAAGTAGTTGGTTAGCTGTGGTAGAAAATTATTATTTCCAGTTGAAAAATATTATAGAAATTTAGATGCAGAACATTTAAGATCGTAGTCGTGGACTTGCTGACTCACTCTTGGTGACTTTAAAGTGTGACCTGGCGACGGTGTTTTTGACGACGTTGGGGGTGACGGTGCTCATCTTCCACTTCAACATCCGCCGCTGTTCCACAGGTAACAGTCCCACTAGAGGAGAAAACACTGGTTTAGAACGGAGTAAAACACACTGAACACACATGAAATATTATATGATCAACACACACACACTGCTCTGTACAGGCTGAAAAGGCGGATTTCATGGGTCACGTCTTTAACCCTTTCATGACTACCATTCTAACAATCCACTTAGGTTTCTTTGGTTTTTTTTTTTGCAATGAAAGTGTCAGAAAATGGCTTTTTTGCCAATTTTTTTGCACCTTTTTCCAGGAAGAACTTAACTTTCAATATCTGGCCATTAATGATCACTATTATATGTAATAAATGCTTAAAACAGTGTGTTATAGCAATTAAAAAAAAAAAAAAACTTTAATTTTTATTATAATTACTAAGAAAAACCACTGTAAATGTTTAGAACGTAAGTTTATGAGATCATAGAAATAAACGTTCAACTATTTTCCATGTGTTCAAACATTTGAGTTTTTGTGGATCAGGGCTGTCCAACTCATTTTAGTTCAGGGGCCACATACAACACAATGTGATCTCAAGTGGGCCGGACCAGTAAAAATAATAATATAATAACTTTTACAAATCGAATAATCCAAATTTTTCACTTGGTTTTAGTGTGAAAAAAGTCAAATTGCATTATGAAAATATGAATAACCTCAACAACCATGTAAACCTGACATTTAAGAAAAATAAGTGTAATTATTAACACAACTTACAGATTGCAGTGAATCTATTACTTTGTTAAAATGTAACTTTTTTTCTCTTTTTCTTAAAACTTTTCAGGTTATTCACATTTTATTGTGAGAACAGTCTGTAATTGTAAATATTTTCATAATGCAATTTGACACCTTTGACTGCTGATATTTTCAGTGTAATTTTTCCATTTTGCAAATTCATGCTGCAGGCCGGATTGGAACCTTTGGTGGGCCGGATGTTTGACATCCCTGGTCTAGATCATTCTGTGTCCATGTTCCTCTTATTAATTTTAGTTCTTTTAAGTCATTTTGATCCTGTGTGACAGTCCATGTTCACTTTCTGTCTAGATGTAGGCAGGGCCTCTCATTTCACTGACAGAGCTTTAATGAACATCTACATGATCAGTGAAGTAAATATAGAAAATACATGCTTTATACTGAAAAATGCAAAATACAGAGAATAATATTATAATAAATGACGATAAATCACTTAATAAAGGTTAAGTAGAGAGAAAAATTAATTTGGGAACTGACACAAAAGCAGCTCTGGGTCTTTATGGGTTCAAATTCTAAGGAGGAGAGTGAGTATTTTCTACCGACATCTTGGTTCTGAGGTTTTCTGGTAAACCCTGTCTGGTCCGACACTACCTTTCTCGTTGGCGGTGCTGAAGTAGAGCGTTGGAGGAAAGTGTGGAAACAAACTGGGAACCAGAGGCGCTTTCTCCTCTCGGTCATCTTCAACCTCCAGTAACATGGGCTCCTCAACACTGGGACGAAGAGAAAGAACAGGAGAAAAGGCAGAACATGAAAGACAGGAAACACACGGACGAACGACGGGCACAAACAGGAAGGACCGACTCCAACCGGATCGAGTGGATGGAGCTGAACGGAGCAACGGGCTGAATTATTGATGCGTGGTTTATTGGGACGTTTCAGGATGAGCTCTGGTTCAACAGAAACAGGACGGATGCAGTAATGACATATCGGGTGATTTATTGTCAGAGAAGAGCGTCATGACACTAGTACAGCAGTGCCAAACATACGGCGCATGGGCCAAAACCGGCCCGCCAAAGGGTCCAATCCACCCCCTGGGATCAACCTGCACAGCACAAAAATTACACTGAAGATATTAACCCATAAAGACCCTGTGATACTTTTAGGTCAGTTCCCAACTTAAATTTTATTCTCTATATTTAACTTTTCTTAATATTACAATAAATGCTGATAAATCACTTATCTCCTTTATTTTACACTTTTTTTGGTGAAAATCAGGTATTTTCCTACATTTAATTTACTGATCATGTAGACGTTCATACAAGCTCAGAGTAAAGTTGAGGGTTATTATATCAAAAACAGAAAAAAATTAATAAAAAATTACTTTTTTAGCTAAGATATCAATAACTGAACGTAAAACCCAGTGTGTCCATCCAATGTCATTGATTCAACTCCATGGGTTTTACTGGTGAATCAATGTTGTAGAAGATGACGGTGTTTCCATGGTAACTACAGAGCCTTTAAACGTCCAAATGGGTCATATCTGATGACCGTGAAAAGATGAAGAACTGTATTTACACCAATTATTGACATGTATCGATAGGATTAGTGGCTAAACAGGTATTAAGCAGTTTAATTCAGTAGATGGTTTTGGTCGCTGGTGTGTATTTGGGTCTTTATGGGTTAACAGTCAATGAGTTCAGAACATATGATCTAAAGTGGGTCAGACCAGTAAAATACTATCAAAATAACCAATAAATAATGACAACTCCACTTTCCCCCCTTAGTTTTACTGTAAAAAAGTTAAATTACATGAAAATATTTACAATTACAAACTATCCTTTTGCAAAAAAATGTGAGTAACATTAACAAATATGTTCATGAACAACATGAAATTTCTTTTAAAAATATGTTAATAATAAAATGAGACTTAATATTGTTAAAATTGCACTTATTTTTCTAAAGAAATTTCCTGTTCATGTTTTTTAAAGGATAGTTTGACACGTTGACACGTTTGACACCCCTGGACTGACACAATCCCACGATGCCTCAGTTCTGGCAGCGTCACATCCCTGCTCCTTAAATAAGCGAACAGTCGTCTCACAACAGCATTAAAATCTAATGGAGCTACAGACGACTTGACCAACTTCTAACTAAGGCTGGCTGGCACGGGCCCAGCTGTGGACTGTAACTGGAGTGGACTGAGTGGAAGTACGCCTGTGTTCTGGTAACATGACGCTGGTGTGAACTCAGGGATAGGAAGATCACAGAATGAGGGACGTTTTCACAGAAAGACGACCACAAATTTAACATCCACTATATGGACAAAAGTATGTGGACACGTTGAATTCAGCTGCTTCTTTTCTAACATCGGTCTGGGATAAAAACAATAATGACTAATGTCAGAATATAGTTTTATATTAGGATAAATATCACTGCATTGGTTCGTTTCTTAATTTTCTAAATTTCTAGTCCTAGTGGATGGATCTGAGATGACGAGGTCGGGGATACTAGGTATTCAAAGTACGAGTAAATGAGTAAAAACACACCAAACTAGTCAACAAAATGAACAAATAACCCAAAAAAAATGTACAAACGTGTACAAAACAATCAATAAAATGAGTAAAAAAAAAAAAAAAAGACTCAAACGATCAACAAATCAAACATAAATCAACAAAATGTACTAAAATGAACTAATCAATGAAAATATTGATGTTTCTGAATTATATGGACAAAAGTATGTGGACAAGGTGAATTCAGGTGTTTCTTTTCTAACGGGTCTGGGATACAAAATAATAATGACTAATGTCAGAATATAGTTTTATACTGGGATAAATAAAGTAAATATCAAAATGTGACGTTACACAAAAAACAAATAATTCACATTCATCTCCCAGTCACCAAGCATTTGTTGTGGAAAATAACTAATTTTTTGTGTATTTTTCATAAATAGCAGTGACTTAAAAGTATTCAAGCCAGCATTTAAAGGGTTAAATTGATGAAAGCGATTCAATGTTTGGTAGTTTTGAGTAAAAAAAAAAAAATTAATCATCTGTTCTATTTTTACGAAAACAGCAAACCCAACTCACATGACAGTCATAGGAAACAGATGATGATGATGATGATGATGATATAAAGTCCCAGGTGTTTCCACGTCTATAAAATCCTTCAGGCTCAGGCTAACGTAAAACTGTTAAACATACAGGATGTGTAGCTTTTAGGAATTGGGGGAGGGGGTCAAAGAAGCCACCATCTAACAGACAAATGTGGACAATGGCTGTCCCTTTACAGGTGGTTTAACAGAGGATCAGGGCCCAGTCTTTGGTGGGGAGTTCCACTGTGGACGCCATTACAGCAGGACAATGGGACGGACAATGAGCGGACGTTTCCACGGCGCTCTGCCGCTTTCAGCCACGTCCAACAAAGCAGAAAACACAGAACGGCACAGAAACAGTCCACGGCAGCCCACGTATGGACGGAGGTTTGAGTGAATGTCAGGAGGAACAGGCGGAGTTGAAGAAAAATGACTAAAAACAGCAGCAGCAGATGGACTCAACGGTAGTCAGAATAGTTACATAATAATAATTTAAATAAGAATAATAATAATTGTTACACTGGAGCTCATTTAACCCTCAGGTGTCAGGATAATTTATACTATATTCAGTCCACTTCCAAAGACTGCTGTAAAAATAGTACAAATTAATATTTTTTTTACTCAAAACTACAAAACATTGAACATTTTTCAGGATTTTAACCCTTTAAATGCTGGCTTACATACTTGAAGTCACTGTTATTTATGAAAAATACATTAAAAAAATTGTGATTTTTCCATATAACAAATGTTTGGTCTTGTATATGTCAAACATCAGCCAAAATACTGACTTTGTTGAATTATTGTTTTTTGTGTAAAATCACATTTAACATTTACTTCCCTCTTCATTCATTCAGACACAAACGTCCACTTCCAAACACTGCTGTAAAAATAAGATTCACATTTTTTTTCCATAAACCTAACAAACATTCAGTCATCTTCAGGATTAGATTTTTGCTCTTCATCTGCCTCACTTTGTTTTAAGCACATATAATAATTTTTTTCTCTCTATTGGCAAAGTTTAGGATCCTAATTTTAAGTTTTCTAATAAATCATCAGGATGCTGAAAAAATGTACCCTCTGGAGTCACTCAGGATAAAAATGTCCACTTCCAAAAAAACTGCTATAAAAACAGTAGATTAATAACTTTTCAACTTTTCAGGGGAGTCAAATATTTTTGATCAACCATCAAATATTAAATAATTATCAGGATTTTAACCCTTTAAATGCCAGCCTGAAAACCCGACACTAATATTTTTATGGAAAAACACACATGACTGATGGTAGCACATTTTTTTCAGTGTTCTGATGATTTCATAGAAAAATTTAAACTAGAATTCTAAACTTTGTCAATACAGAGACATAAAAATGTTATCCTATGCACTAAAACAGACAAAATGGTGCAGATGAAGAAGAAAAAATGACCCAAATGTGCAAAAACATCCACAGCGACACATATGAGAGTCAACTGTGATTTTTCAGATGTGGAGACGGTTTATGAGGTTTATGGAACCTAAACCTGTGAAAACTCAGTCAGATCAAGACGTAGTAGAAGAATTATTCAGATAAGTTCATCTGGAAACGTATCTGTGAAGACGAAACATCAGAACCTGTATCTAAAAACTTGTATTCTGATTGTATCTTTTCATCTTTTAAACTTGTACTCTGACAGACCTCTACATAATAATTCCTGTGCACCTGAATGTGTACAAATGACAAATAAACTATCTTCTCTTCTCTTAAAAGAACCGAACCCTGACATCGGTCCACTGTGGGTTATGGGGTGGTTCTTGCTGTTGTTGTGTTGTTAAATATCAGATATGTGTACGTTTTGTGTTTTACCTTGACAGGAGACCGATGGATGCTGTGGACGAGGCTCCGGTGATGGATGAACAGTCTGAACCCTCTGAAGAAAAAAACGTTTGGAAATAATATTTACCATAATTCTCAGAACACTTGAAGGCAGCATTAGTTAAATGTTAGTTGAAGACAATATCATGAAGTTTGATGCTCTTGTGACTATGTAGGTTCGAACTCTGAAATAAATCCAATCATGGACCCGGGTTTCCGATTATTTCTGAAGTGCCTCAGGTCTGATTGAACGGGACCGGTCAGTCCATCTTACCATCATCACTGCAGGCGTTTTCCAGCTCATCAGGAAGTTCCTCCTCAGCTCCGTCCACCTGCATCGCACACTCTGGTCTGAGAACAACAGTAAATGTTCAGAATGAAACTTTATGAGATTACAGGAATAAACTTTCAACTATTTTACGTTTTAGTTTGTCTACATCAATGTTTTTCAACCTTTTTTGAAAAAGCGGGGGAGGGGTTTAACAGCGATCTGTACGAGTAAGGTGGGGGGTGGGGCTGTCTGACGGCGCTTACAGTATGGACGTTGCAGATAGTGCCCCCCCTCACGACCGGGGAGAGGCACACGGCGGACGTTACCACCAAAGACAGGGTGGGAGTGTGTATGTGTGGGGGGGCTGTACCTTATTGCAGAGGAGTGCACGTAAATTCACCATGGCCATAACATGCTGCGCTGCCTGATATTGATACTTACACAGACTAACACCCCCATTTTGGTCTCAGCACCCCCCACTCAACTTTCTCATTCCAAACACCCCCCCGACAGTGTCCCAACGCCTCCTAGGGGGCGGTGCCGCCCCTGTTGAGTTACACTGGTCTAGATCATTCTGTGTCCATGTTCTTGTTAATATTTTTAGTTCTTTCTAGTCATTTTGATCCTGTTGATAGTCTGTGTTCACTTTCTGCCTGGTTGTAGACAGAGCCCCTCACCCACCATCTGATTCTAATCTGCATCTCTGCAGGTACTGATCGGTTCCTCACCCAATCAGCTGATGCTCTCCGACCACACCCTCCTCTGACGGCGATGGAGATGGAGGCGGCGTGGACGCAGGGTGTCTCCGTTTGGTCAGCTGGATCGCAGATATCTGATTGGTCACCGAGCCCACCAGGACGCCAGCGGGGGCGGAGCCCATGACTATGAACAAAAAAAGCAGCGGAGGTATTGTTCACCCATAGTTTTTAATAATTACATATTAAAACCTACTCACTAACACTTTCACTGCAATTACACTGTCCTGCACTTATTTTATTTATTGTATGTTGTTTTTATCCATTGTTTTATTGACTGTTGAATGTCATTCAGTGTCCTTGAGTGTCTAGAAACACACTAATAAAACGTGTTATTAACTCTTCATTATCCCATTCACAGAGGTCATTTAATCACCAAAAACACATAATCTGCGCAGTCTCATAGTTATGTCAAAATGTTCTTCATACAGTTTAACTTTTGTCGTTTTTTTGTATTTCATCAACTTGAGCCATAAACAAAAATACCAAATACTCAATAACTGTCATATTGTAACCCTGTAAATACCATGTTTGTAATGTAAAATGTAAGCAAACCATATTTTTTTATTCAAAAAACACAAACCACAATTTTCCCAGTTTACGACATCAGAATTGGATTAGTTACTTTTAATTTTTTTCATCCTGGCGTATGTTAATGATTAACATCAACACTGGTTAATATTCATTATTATTTTTTGTTCTAGATCAAATGTTAAATGTGTCAGTGTGTATTTTGTACTCGCTTGGTAGAAGGGTGTTCGTGTAGGAATTTAACATCATTCATTTAGTGGATGGGTCAGAATTTAAACAATTATGCAAAAATGAACAACTTTTGAATTCTGACCTAAAACAAATTGTGAAAAACAATATGACCTTTAATAACATGAAGTGTAAAGTGTGCATAATATGCTCACCCTGATACTGGAAGGCTATTATTATTAAAATACCCAATAGTGATTCATTCTATTGGTAGAACTACATTCAGTCTTGGCCACTAAACAAACATAACTGACTGAGTCTCGGTGTTTCCAGTCTCACGCTGGCGTTGAGCGTCCTCTGCCTGTTGCTAGGTTACCACCGACAGCATTTCTACAGGTGAGAATAAACCAACCCGTTTCCTTTGTCGAGTGGTGACCCTGGTTACCTGAGTTCTCCTCCTCATGTGACCCGGCGGTGGGGCTGATTCGTGTTGATGGATGAGCGTGAACATCTACTGGTTCTGGTTCCATCTGGGTTTCACTGGTCGGACTGGGGTGATCGGTGTTAAACTGACTGGATGTTGAACTCGCTGGGCTCTGATTGGCTGAGCGGATCCTCCTCGTAGACGCCGTTCTCACCTCCGGTTCTGTCATTGTGCTTCTTCCAGCTGTTTTTGTGATTTCCAGGTGAGATGCGTCCAATTCCAACGCCGCCCCCCGGTGTTTAGGAGGAGTAAGGCATCGAGGAGGCACCGATGGCAACAGAGGACAGGCTGCAGCCTCCAGCTGGGAAAGGAAACACGGAAAGGTCACATGTGGAGGAGGAAGCACATGTAGGATTAATACTTACAAGGACCGAAACCGAAGAGTATGAAATATCATGCTGATTAATTATATCCCCAAATGGAGTTTCGGAGATATTATGTTTTTGGTCTGACCGCCGCCGGACATCCTTCATGTTAACGCGATAACTTGAAAAATATTGGGTTTAGAAATTCCTTGTTTTCCATATCAATGAATATCATGGAGAGGAAGAACTGATTCGATTTTGGACGATTTACCAT
>JAPQRP010050273.1:0-5000 GCA_037367295.1 Apogon hyalosoma
GAAAGGTCCCACCGACTGGTGTCGGAATCGAACCCAGGACCTTCTTGCTGTGAGGCACGAGTGCTAACCACTGCACCGCCCAATTTTTTTATTCATTCAGTGAAAGTAAAGGTTAATCATTAATACTGTGAATGTGTGAGTGTTTACTAAAGGGCTAATTTTCAACTGTTACCTCTTCTCAGCTGGTTCAAAACATAGCAGCAAGACTATTGACAAGAACTAATAGAAGAGAGCACCAAGTCCTTCACTGGCTTCCAGTTGAGTTTAGAATTAATCTTAAAATCCTCCTTCTTACATACAAGACCATTAATGGTATGGGCCCTTCTTATCTCACAGATGCTCTGGTGCCGTATCACCCCCACAGAACCCTTTGCTCTCAGAATGCAGGTCTACTAGTAGTACCCAGGGTCTGTAAAAGTACAGTAAGAGCTAGAGCCTTTAGTTACCAAGCTCCTGTCTTATGGAATCAGCTTCAGCTAATATTAAAGAGGCTGACACAGTCTCTACATGTAAGGGTAGACTGAAAACGTCCCTGTTTGAAAAAGCTTATGGTCAGGCTAGTTAAAAACAGACTGAACTGTGGGTTCAGTCTAAGCTGCCCTAGGAGCAAGAATGCTGGGGGAAGTACAGGCACTGAGTCCTATCACCTGTTCCTGGTACTACAGACCACTTTTGTCTGTAGTTATAATTTCTAATATTTAGTTTACTTAGTCTGTTCAGTACTACTCACCCAGTGTCCCTTTAACCACTCCCCTTTGGGGGAGTGGCTACTTTTTCAGTTGTAGCTGCCTGAGGCCCAATGACAACAGGACCTGAGGTGACTCATCTGTACCCTGTCCTGACCTGTGACCCGGACCTCCTCCCCTACCCTCGCCTGTCTGGATAGACCTCCTCACCCTCACCTCTCTGGATGGACCTCCTCACCCTCACCTCTCTGGATGCACCTCCTCACCCTCACCTGTCTCATCTGACTAGATGGACCCCCTCATGTGCCCCCACTCTACTGCATCCTTACAGACTGGAACGACATCTGCAAATGTTCGTCCATCAGTCCTGGTTCATCTACAGTCTGTCTGTCCATGGGAGTGGATCTCTCCTTCACTGTGGTTCTCCCTCAGGTTTCTCTTTTCCCACTGGGTTTTTGGAGTTTTTCTTTGCTGAGAAGGAGGGTCTAAGGACGGGGGATGCCCGGAACATTAATCCATTTCCTTCATCTGCTGTTTATTTGACTGTTGTTTGTTTATATCCAACTAACTGTAACGTCCTGTGAGACAACCTTGTTGTGATACAGGGCTCTACAAATAAAATTGAATTGAATCAGCTAGATGTAAAATTTTCCAGTAAAACAATAAAAACACAATCTCCCACATTAACATTGATTGTTACCTTTGCACATTTCACAAAAAGTGGCACACTATTAGTGATTTCATACTCACATTCTTATGCAAACTGAACCTTTCTTGACTGGCAAAATTATTTTATAAATTGACAAACATATGTGTCATTAGTGTTACTGGATTAAAAAAAAAATGTGTGTTTTGCTACTGAGTGCGTTATGTATTTTTTTCCAGAATAAGATCTGGTCAGTGAAATTATTACATTTCAAATTGTGTATTTGCTAAATAATACATTACAGACCCATAATCCACTGGTTATAATGGTAATCACAGTTACCTCTGGTTAATGCTGTGACACTTAATTAGTTAATTAATCATTAAGTAGTTAATGATTAATATATAGCTGCAGATGATGGTTTACAGGAGCAGATGATATATGAATTACAGTAGGTGAGTTAATAATGCTGCTTTCAAATGCAGTTGGACATAATATTAAATTAATATGTTGGTGGTTTTAACAACGCAACAGCATAAATAATAATATATATTTAAAAAAAAAAAAAAACCTGATCTGTAACTGTGAAACTTGATTAACTAAAGCAATTGAATATATTGTAACTGTATGTATTTATTGTAATATTTTTGTATTTTAGAATACAATAATAACATAAATTTAATGATTTAAAAAGATATGATGAAAACTAAATGCAGAGTAGATTATGTACAGATTAATTGAATGACTAAGAGACAACATGATCGTAATGCAAATCCCTGCAGATGAAACATAAAGTGACGTTAAGCTCAACTGTTTATTACCACGTGTCCAATTTTAATGTTGGATTCATCCTATAATTAGCACTTTCTTTGTATAATATGTTCAGAATTTTTTCTGACAAGAAAATCTGACAAAAATGTGAAACATCTGTCCTTTACTGCTCAGCATTAGCATATAAAAATGACCAGCTCCCAGTACAAAACAGTCTATTAGCAGAGGGTAGTATTTACCAGAAAGTGGTGGTGGTGGTGTTGTGCACTGCCAAGGCTGGTCAGTACTAATACCAGAGAGGGTGAGAACTGAAGCTCTCTAGTTCAGATTGTAACTAACAAATTTACAACTGACAGAAGAGAACCACCAACAGCTCCTGTTTTTGACAAAGGAGTAGGGTAGGTTTAAAGAGATAATATTGCTTAGCGCCTTTTGAGCATGTTATTGATACAAGTGGGAATGTTGTAACAGACAAATTGTGTCCTGAAGAAGGTAACTGACCCAGTATATGTATATTTATACTGTTTCATGAAGATTTAAGTCAATTTAAAACTGTTTTTCTAACAATAGGTGGGGGTCAGGTTGACACAAACAAATAAAAGACAGTCCTCAAATACAGAGAAGGTAAAAAAATATATATATATAATGGATAACCTCCAGTGATTTAACATGCCAGCGATCATACTTCAATTGCTTTAATTTAACCAATAGAAATGTACATGAGTGAACTTATGCACTTAATTGGATCATTTCTACTTACTGAACAGAGGAAATTAGAAATAAAGACATCCTGGTACCTTCTGCTGAATGGGTGAATAAAGACGAGGCCACAACCATGAAACATGGAAAGTAGATAAAATGAGATTCTGCACATGCATTTGCTGAACTTGCATATATGTGAAAATAGTAACAGCTAATAAATAATCTGCATTATGAAACAACCAATCAACACAAACAACAGCACTACTCCCTCTTCATCTGGTGTTGGACTGAGGTCTCAGGGTTCAGTGACAGGTTAACATGCCAACTGCTGTAGATATTTCTGCAATTCAGTACATGGACATGTTTATCACATTTCCCACTTGCATATTCTAAAGGTTCAGTGTGTGTCTATAATATATGGTGCAAATGTGTTTCTGCTCTCACTCTCCATACAATTGCACGAGTTCAGACTGTGTAGGAGGGAAAGGACAATACTTAAAGTCCTACTCGAACAAAATCTAATCATAAGATTGAGGCAGAACATGTTCTATTAAAAATAAACACATATAAAAAAAAATCATCATGCTGTTTGAATGAAAGGATAATATATGAGACTTTCAGCCTTGAAATCACTGTGTCAGTGTTTCTGAATACTGGTGTCAGTCACAACATTTTAGAGTCCCTGAATCAATCTGTCCGTCCGTCCGTCTTCATCCTCAGCTCCCAGAGTGCCAGACAAAAAGTTAATGTACTTTTACACCATTTAACTCATCCACAAAGAATTTGATAAGGGAGGGTGTGATAAATGACTGTGTTTTCTTCCACTTCACTCAATAGCCTCTTCAGTAAATCAACTTGAGGAAAAAAAAAAAAAAAAAAGCTTAGCTGGAAGAATCTGCCAGGCATCTTCTTTTCTTTTATTGTCAAGTGTACAGGATAGAAATTTTGGGGATCAGTCCTGTCTGTCAGAATTTTGGAAAGCGGATAAAAGATGAGTGATGTAGGTCAAAGGCTGGGGTTGTAGCATACGCTGCTAGAATCACTCCAAACCCCACCAAGTTACTGTCACAGGGAAAGGAATAGCAAAAAAAAAAAAAAAGAGAGAGAGAGAGGAAAGTCACTATAGAGGAAGGACACTGGATATGAATTATGAAAAATATCCAACACTTGTGATGTAATTTCTGTAATTTCCCATCTTAGGATGAATAAAGTACATCTATCTATCTATCTATCTATCTATCTATCTATCTATCTATCTATCTGTCTGTCTGTCTGTCTGTCTGTCTGTCTGTCTGTCTGTCTGTCTGTCTGTCTGTCTGTCTGTCTCCATATCACAAGTGGAGTTTGAAAAGAGGAAAAGGCCGGGGACACACCTGTCTAATACTTATACGTATGGTCACTGCTGTACCTTATATGCTCCTTTTTTGTACAGTACATATCCTGACCTGCACAGCAGATCCATTCACTGCAGTGATAACTATGTTTCAGCTGCAACAAGTGATTTAACCCTTACTGATGCTATGAGTAACTTGTCAATGATGTTGGAAAGCATAAAGATTGGTCAGTGCCAGGATTCAACAGCTTTTTGAACAGAGTGCTTCAGGATCATCAGATATTATTTACACATGTGGACTGACCACAACACAGTCTAGACCCAGGATGTGCTGGACTTAGCGCAGTGGTCCGACTCGCTCATAATCCATACAAGACCTTGGCCAAGAGTTAATGCAACTCTGGACAGAACTAAATGTTACAACATTTATTGAGACATTGCGTTATGCCATGGCGAATGTGTCCTGTCATCAAAACTGAAAAGAAAAATGTGATGTTTGGAACAGTGGTTACCTTTAGTCAGAGGTGGAAAATCCCAGCTCCATAAAGTAAAAGTCCTGCTATGTATTTGTTCCAACCATTCACCGAACCAGCCCATTTTGATGAGCACAACTCGTCATCCAGGTAGATGGATAATTAGGGGAATCACCTGTGTTAAGTGAACAAGTAGAACCAATACATGGAAGGACTTTTACTTTATGGAGTTGGGATTCTCCACCACTGCCTTTAGTTTTCTTTGACTGAAAAGTTGGGTAAATTGGTTGAATAAGAAGGAGACGGAGAATGGAAAAGGGCATGAAAACGAACTTCAGAGAACTGTTTAGACACACATATAGATTTAGAGATGAGATGAGATGAGATGA
>JAPQRP010050275.1:0-10812 GCA_037367295.1 Apogon hyalosoma
ATAGATAGATAGATAGATAGATAGATAGATAGATAGATAGATAGATAGATAGATAGATAGATAGATAGAACAAAAACCTCCATTTCATTCCTTTGTTGAAACACTTCCATTTCTCTGCTGGATTTAACTGCTGTTCCTCATCCTTATACACACACACATACACATATATATATATATATATATATATATATATATATATTTCTATTCCTGTAAAACTGATGTATGTTTTAATTCATCTGTTGGACTGTTGAACCCTGTGACTGAAACCCATTCTTTTACAGTTGTTCTGACACAATGCATTTGTAAATTCAACTTCAGTGACATCCCCCTTCTCTCCCTGAGAACAACATGTGTATTTTATTTGGAAGGGCGATGGATAGACCGACTCAGTCACACGTTGGACGTCTCGTCTGCACGGTCATTTCTAAAAGTCTGTTTGGTTTGTCCACATTTCAACACTGCCCTGGATTTACATAAATATGGACAGCATTTCCAGACATTTTGTCAGTGAAGCAGTGTGGACGCAAGATGAAAAAATAGCAAAAGTATTGCATTTTAAAACAAAAACCTTCATGTGAACATACAGTACATGACCTGGAAATGGATTTAAGGTTGAGTTGAAGTTCTGTATGTGTTCTTTGTCACTTTTTCCTCATTATTATTTTTTGTTCTCGCTTCGTAATTTGACAGAATTTTTTGTTATTTGCATGTTTAAATTTAAGACCACGTATAAACTCCGGAAAAACGTCCTTCAGTCTGAAAAGTATGCTGTTAGCTACTTTAGGAAAAACACGGTGTGTATATTGTGTGGGAATCATTTCAGACAAATGTAATCCACCAGATCCAAGCGGATGTTTTCAGTCCTGTTTGTATCAACATAAACTCTACATGGGTATAAATGTCAACATCCTCACCATTTATTGAAGCTGTGGAAATGAACTTCAGCTTCATCTGTCAAATTTCTCCTCTGTCCACGTGACTGCTTCATTTAAAGTGTAGGAACTAGATTTATTGTGTTATATAAATGTTTTCAAATAATATAATCCAAAGGAAGACATGTTCAAATCATGTATATATTACTTTTCAAATATACAAAATCAATGTGCTTCATAATGTCTTTTCCAACGGTGTAAAACTCCTCAAATGTTGTGTGAAACTGGAATTAACGAACAGTCTTTCCTGTAAAGAGTCTTTAAACGCCTCATTGTGGCTACAGACCTCCATTTAAATATGGCGGCCAGAGGGCCGGAGCAGCGACCTTCTGTAAGATGACTGACGGCGCTCTCAGCCAATCAAAGGACAGCATAATTGTAGGCCTCTCCATATCCCGCCTCCCTGAGGTACTTCTCAATGTTGATTGGCTCAGGTACTCTCAGAACTGTCCTCCCATTGGCTGATTTTTCTCCCGCCTGAAGTTTCCGGATGAGCTCGGACACGGGGATCCGCTGCTGTGGACTCCACTGACAGCAGGACCTCATCAGGGAGTACCTGGAGAAGGTCACGGCGAACACGGTAAACACTCACCCCCTCCGGAAAGTTAATGCGGTGTTTACCCACTTTTATCAGTATAGAATATGATCAAAGTTTCTAAGGTTTATTCACGAGCTAGTTATGTGCTGTTTGGCTAACGTCAAAAACGGTCATTGTTGTGAAGGTTAGCCTAAAGATAAATTGGCGCCATTAACTGACCCAGCAATTAGCAATTTAAGCAAGTTAGCGCAAAGATAATCATTTTCACCTTTAGATGTTTTGCACTTCTCTAAACATATTTTTGTCTGAATTTAGAGAAACTAACGCTAGCAGCACAATTTGGGTTGTGCCAGCTATCTTATCATTAGCATAGTTATGCTAAGTTCACTGTGCAGGTGTTGTGCTGAATTCTGCTCCCTGCCGAAAACCGCATCCCCAGCTGCGGTGATGTAGTTTTCGGCAGTATCTGTTGTTGTTGTTATATATTTTGTGTGTGTGTATAACTAAGATTATATACCTTACAGTTTGCACATTCTTTAATATTAAACAGCTAAAAAACATAACTGCAATTGCTACACAGCTATGACGGTGTTAGGAGGTTGAATAATTCACAATTAATGTCATACCGAAAGGAGAAAAACTAATGAGCCAGGGTGAGCAGGGAGCCTTTCTCAATAAATTGTGACAAGGTGAATTTGGTGCACATTGTTTTCTTCATGGCTGACTTAAGAAGGGGGAGTAGTTTTCGGCAGGGAGTAGAATACTACACAACACACGGATCTTTAAGATGTTTTGAATGTAAATTGGCTTCATTATTTGACTCCAAAAAGTCATTAAAATACCTGCACTACATGGTAAAAACAGGGTTTTACTCTGCTTTCAGAGGTTTTACTGTCTACATCTTTGGAAGACCTAAGTGAATGGGTGTGATGTGAGGATCCTCCCACAAAACAACAATTTTGGACCTTTATTATATTACTACTACATCTATCAGGGTGTCCACACATCCTGAACAAATTGAACTTGTGATTGCCCTAAGTTAATGATTAAAATTGATTATTAATTTTGAAATCTGACACTCAAAGGTCTAAAAATCCCACAAACACAAACAATAACTAATTTGAGTATATTTGTAAATTTGTAAACATTTTTATAGAAATAGTTGAATGTGTAATTAATGTTAATTTCATCCTGTTGGAGATGGAGTTAACGGAGCCTCCAATAGTCATTCATGGGTGGAGGGTTCAGGTATGGGCTTTAGCAGCTTGAGTGTCAGTAGCACAAACACTATTTATGGACAAATGGAATGTCATCTGATTGAAACATGGTCCAGACCGGTTCAACACAATAACTATGAGGTCTGTTGGACTGTTATTTATGTGAATGAAAGGTTTTAAAAAGTCCAAATTCTGCTCCATCAAACCTGGAGATACCCTGAACGTAAATATTATCCACCTTTATCTCATGCTTCTTATGTTGGTTCCTTTTGGGTAATACTGCGTGAACAGTTTAGCTTTAATACTAAGTAAAAATAGTGTTTTATGTTTTGAATTGAAATGTGGTGCAAAATTTATATTTTGGGTACATATACATATCAGTATTAGTGCCATAAATACTAACTAAACTGAGATGCATGTACATTACACAGTATTGTTTTAATTCTGACAAAGGTGTTTTAAATTATTAAACTGTAAGTTCATTAATAATGATCGTGAATTTTGAATATTCTAAATCTTGCCCCATTTTTATCTTAAGGGTAACTTAAAGGAAACATTCACACTTTAATCCTTTCCAGCTGTTTTTGTTTTAGTTGTTTACATCATAATTGCTTCAGTGGTTATTCTTCTCTTTTAATCTGGATATTTATTACCATTGTACATTTGTGGTGTTTTTTGATAACGTGGAGTTGTGACTGTTTAGTAAAATGACAAAAGGCCCATTGGAATCTCCCTCATCCTAAAGTAACATCTCCAAAGTGTATTTCACATAGAGACCATTTATTTTCAGAGTAACTGGCCTGCCTGAACATTTGAAGGGGTTCTCTTCTTTCTGGACTTGGCAATGTGTAAAATTTCAAATGTTAAGTGTATTTGTAGTTCTTACAGTGAGTTGGAGCAGTTGGCTGGGCGTTTCAGATGCTTTCCTCTCTGCAGATACTGGAGTAACTCTGTGGCCATGAGCTCAGCAAATGGTGGGTCTCCTTTAGATATAAAACAACTATATGACATGGACGTGTACAAACAGGAGTTCTTCAACACATTATCATGTCTATAGGCTACAATTATAGTTGATCAATTAATACATTTTGATTGTGTTTCTTCGAATAGAATAGAATAGAATAGTAAGACTAGTGTAGTCGGTTTGTTTCCTAAATGTCAAACTGATTAGTGCTGTCAAAACTATCCAAAACACTTACCTAGTGTGACCATTTCATAGAGCAGAATGCCAAAAGACCATCTGCCACAAGAGAAATTAAATGATCTATTAATGGATACAGTCAATAAAATAGATAAATTAACTGTATACTTAATCCGTTGCAGCACCCATATGCTTCTCAGAAAACCATGCTATCTATAATTTTATTCGACTTCAGTTCGTCTCTTTGTAAAGCACCACTTTATTTGAAATATGATGGTAAAATTAATTTGTCTGGTTTTTATGACTGTCACAGAAGACACTCACATGTCACTGCTTCTACCCACAGTCCTCCTGGCCAACAGCTCTGGCGCCTGCCACTTCCTCAGCTCCATGACCTCCACTTCTCCTGGAGAACCGGGCTGCGTTCTCCTGCGGTAGGTGGAGCCCAGTCCCCACAACTTGGCCGTCAGATCTCCACCAATAAGAACGCTGCGAGCTGCCATGTTGCCATGGATGCAGCCTTGACTGTGCAGGTACTCCTAGAAGATGTTGGATAAAACCGAGACCACACAAACAAATACTGTTCAGACTCTATGAATCTCACATCAGCATCAGCTGTTGGTTACCCTGGATGTCACTGCATTAGCAACAGATGGCATACACTGACTGAGTCCGAAGTTTACCTGTTGGATTAATATGTTAACCTTTACCTGGAATCAGGGGTTAAATGTGTGAATTGTATGTTAATGTGTATTTGTATGTTAATATGTGAATGTTCACCTGGAATCATGGGTTAAATATTATTACATAAGTGAGTGTGATTAAATTGCTTGTTCAGCCTTAATATGAAGGAGGAGGTTAAACTGAATTTAAGTGGATTCTGTTTGTATCTGTATCTGCTTATGACCTCCATCAGTACTGAATTAAAGACCATCATATTTGGTTTTATGTAACCACTGTGTGAAGCGGTCAGATGTAAAAACATGACCCTTAAGACCTGCAGTCACCCCCACCCTCCAACAAATACTAAATTAAGCATGGAAGGCATCGTAGACACACAGTTTGCTGTTGATAGAATCTCCACTAAGGGTTGGTTTTCTTTGACACAGTTCACACTGACCAGAGCAGAGGCCACTTGTCCTGCCATGGTGAAGATCCTTTTCTCTGTCATGTCACATCCAGAGTCTGAGTTAACCTTCAGTGAGCAGAAAAAAGGACACTGTAAAGGTGCTGAGTTGGACTAATCTAGATCACATCTGTGTTTACAATATGTCAAATGTCAAACCACACCCATTATTCCATTCCCTTCCGTTCCATGCCATTTCTGTGTTCATTCTATCTCTTCTAATTTGTACAATATGTAGTAGAAGTGCTGTGTTTACTTGTCTGCATCTCCACAGGAATCCCAGCAGGTCTCTGTGCTGCAGCTCCTCCACCGCCACCACCAATGGAGACTGAACTGAAACCACGCCCACCACCGCTGGGATGAAGGGGTGTGGTCCCAGGCCCGAGAGGAAGGAGGCAAAGCCCAGGAACGCCTGCTTTTCACTGTTGGATGCTGAGTCTGGAAAGGGGTAGGATGACCCAAACACAACCCTCTGACTGAATATGCATGGGTATTTCATTACATGTTTGGTTTTATTAAAGACATTTTGACTTGATCTTACACAAAAAATGTTAAACTGAAATGTAAGTGGATGACAGACATGGCAGCTGTGGTTTAAAGTTAAACCAATGCTTGTATGTGATACAGACACCTTAAGACTCTAATCTAGGGGCATCAAATATTTGTTCTTGGTTTAATGTGAAAATAATATTACATTATGACTAAATAATGGCTACTCCAAATTTTTCTCTTTGTTTTAGTGCAAAAAACCTAAATTATGAAAATATTTACATTAAACTGTCCTTTAATCAGAATCAGAATACTTTATTAATCCCAGGGGTAAATTATTGGGTCAGTCACTCCATTCAAGTAAAATAAAAGTAGCAGAAATTATCAATACAGTAGAAAAAAGGAAAAAATTATATACATATATAAAGCTCTAAATATTCAAACATATATAGTGCTGAATATATATATATATATTTACCAAATATACATATTAAACACTTTAAGACACAAAATTAGAACAGCAATTTGTACAACATGTACTAGACAAATATTATCAATACACTAATTAAATAAATACACATACATAACAATAAAATTTGAATAACCAGAACATATCAACAAGCTGAAATGTCTAAAGAAAATTCAGTGTAATTGTACCAATATTCTGCCTGTTACCAAATGTTTTATGCCTGTATTGATCTGATCTGTAATGAACATGTAGTAATGATAGGTTGAGACAGAATATTGCTAAAATTGCACTTATTTTTCTTTAAAAAAATTCAGTTTTTTACAGGTTATTCGCATCTTTTTTGTTTGGATAGTTTGTAAATGTAAATATTTTCATAATTTAATGTTATTTTTTTCACTAAAAAAACCAGAAGAACTTGTGTTTGTCATTATTTGTAGGTTATGGTGGTATTGTTTTACTGGTCTGATCCACTTAAGATCATATTGGTCTGAATTAGTCTGAGTTTTCTGTTCCTGCTCTAATCTGTCAGAAGGCAGACATGACTCTGTCTCCTGACTCCAGATCCGACCGACCGTCCGGTCAGTGGGCGGGGGTTTGCATTCAGGACTGGTCTGGGTTTACCTTTGAGGACCCTCAGGACCACATCCCTGTGGTCCATGCGGGCTCTGTGGAGGCTGATGGTCTCATTCGGTTTGATGGAGAAGGACAGTGGCATGGCTGAAACATGGCTGAAGGCAGCAGGGCGCCTCTCTGTGGTGGTTTGTTGTACTGCAGCCACGGTCGGCTTGACGTTCCGCTGCACTGGTTGAACTGTCATTGGCAGTTCTTCATGTTCTAGGGGGTTCAATCCATGGGGGGCTGCACACAGACGGACAAAACACCAGGTACAGGACAAACTCAGTTGGATGGACAGATGCTTTTCCTGAAACACTGGTATTCTGTTATTTAAACATGTATGTAGGTCTGTTCCATCATATTTAATGATCCACGTCTGTTAGAATGACTTGAATAATTATAGTCTCTGGTCTCAGCATCTGTTATATCTATGAGTTCTAAAAGTCGGAACAGAACTGAGAAAGACGGCTTTGAAATGTTCTGGTTCCACTGAATAGAACAGCATCTGCAGTGATGCGGACGTTGTATCGGTCTGTCATGGTGAAGAAGGAGCTGAGCCGAAAGGAGAAGCTCTCCATTTACCGGTCAATCTACGTTCCTCCCCTCACCTATGGTCATGAGCTTTGGGTCATGACTAAAAGGACAAGATCCCAGATACAAGCGCGTGAAATGAGTTTCTTCCGTAGAGTGGCTGCGCACACCCTTAGGGATAGGGGGAGGAGCTCAGTCACCAGGGAGGAGCTGGAGTACAGCCACTGCTCCTCCACATCCAGAGGGACCAGCTGAGGTGGATCAGGCATCTGTTTCAGATGCCTCCTGGACGCCTCCCTGGGGAGCTGTTCCAGGCATGTCCTGCCGGGAGGAGGCCTTGGGGAAGACCTAGGACACGCTGGAGAGACTATGCCTCTCAGCTAGCCTGGGAGCGCCTCGGGGTCCCCCCGGAAGAGCTGGAGGGGAAGTCTGGGCATCCCTGCTTAGATTGTTGCCCCTGCGACCAGGCCCCGGATAAGAGGAAGAAAATAGATGGATGGATGAATAGAACAGAACTGACAGATGGAACTAGTCTATTTAAATACATTCAAAGTCATTTAAATGAATGGGAGAAGGATACGTGTGGATATATATGTCTTTGTAATTAACTGAATCAGGTTCTGCTCCAAGATGCTTTTTAAGAACATAGTTGATGATACTTTTAGGACCTTTTAAATTATCCAAGGTGTTTTAAATGTTTTTAGTTTAGTGTTTTACATGTGTTTTTTTTTTTTTTTTTGACACTTAGTTTTTATTAGTTATTTATCATTTTGTCAGACAGAACATAAACAACAATTGGCAACAGATAATAGTCACAGTCTAATAGTAATGATAATTTAACTTATAGTTATGAAATAGCAATCAAGTTACCTAATTAATTAAATTTTTAGAGCAGCACTTTATATAGCACTTTCTCAGGACTGAGACAAACCACACATTAATTGTATTTAAATCCATTTACCCTATCTCATTATGTAAAGTTCAGCTTCTAGCCTCAGCTTTATATATGGTTTTAGAACGGACTTTGACTGTGTTTTATGTCCATTTTTAGGGTAGATGTATAGATGAAATGTCTATTGTCTGTAACTTCTGCTGTTGTCTTGGTCAGGACACTGTGGGAAAGTGGTTTTTAATTTCAACCAGTCTCTTTTTCCTGGTTAAATAAAGGAGGGTAATAATAATAATAATAATAATAATAATAATAATAATAATAATGTTTTAGTCTCTTGTTGGATGTTTGTACTACATTTTTGACTCCATTGCTGTGATGGCTGACAGTACTTTATTGACCAAATGTGTGAACAATTGTAGCTTTGTCTATAGTTCGTAGGGTTGGTACTAATCAGACTTATTTTATATTCACCTTATTTTATGTCAAGTGTGCATTATTCCAGGTCAGGATATTTATGGACAAAAGAAAATTAATTACATTGTAAAACTGTCCCCCCTCTGTTGAGTTGCAGCTGCTGCAGACTGAATTTCCATGTAAAACTGAATAATACTGTACTGTTTCAGCTCCACAGGTAGATTAATCTGACCTGAATTGATGTGTGTGAGCTGTGGTACTTGGCTACGCCTGCATTTAACACCTTCTTTACATAATGAACCTTCCATCTGGTGTTATCAGCCAGTAGAGGAGTGTGGAGTAGTGTACACGTAGAATGTGTGCTTAACCCTGTGACTTATGTGTGATTAGTCACCGTCGATGCCCTGTAGTTGGCGTCGTTGTTGTTGTCGCTGCCTCTGTGAGCGTCGGTGTGTTGAGCTGTGGTGGATTTGGGTGGCGGCGGTCCGAGCTCGGTTCCGTACCGAATTACGCCTCAATATTGTGACAGCCAACAGGGCCAATAAAATGACCAAGGAACTGAAGAGGAGCAGCGTAGGGACGATGATCAGAGCCTGCTGATGCTCCCGGACAACTGACAAACACAAACAGTCAAGTAAACAAACAAACAAGGGGTCAGGGTTAGAGGTTAGATGTTGGGGGTTAGGGGTTAGGCAAGAGTTAAAGCATTTCCAACTGGACAACACGGTGAACTGTGTGGATGGTGTCAGATTAGACAATCATAGAACTATATCAGTCAGAATTATTATGAATGTTGCTTCAAACCTACACACTGCTGATGTTTGAAGGTGAATGTGACGCACAGATTTTTAATCACATTATTCAAAGTGTTTTATTGTCACGTGTACGGTACAGTAAACAGATTTCCCTGTACGATGAAAATCTGATCTTGCCGTCAACACTGAATGAACAAGAGAATTTAAGATAAGTATAAAAATGAGTGATGTCTGGATTTGGGATTTTTTTGTTTCCAGTTCAGTTTTTTTTTTAATGATTCGTTTTGCCAATACAGATCCGATACAATACTTTTACTCTACTCACATCTGTCTTTTCTGTTGTCCTGCACTGACGCCCCTCTCTGTTCTGGACTCTTGTAGATATAGATAAAGCATTTTTAACAATACCCGTCACATCCATCATCTGACACACCTCCTCAAATACTAACATTAAGTCTTGTTGGACAGAACATGGAAGGTGAACCAATTTGTCTGAGTCCTCATTTCTGGTTCAGGTGTGGTGGGGGAGGTGTCGAATGTCATGAATCACTTCAGTTTAGTTAAAGAGTCTGTTTGACCCTAAACTTTCAACCCTTTTTCTCCGTAAACTGTCGACACAAGTACGGTCTCATAAGTTTATGAAGGTGAATTTGAGTCCTATGTTATTACAGTGACATGTGTTCAGGTATGGATGAGTCCTGAAACTGTGAAAAGGGTGATGTAACCAAAAGTCATATCATGTTATTGCTGAACCACGTTGTAACTGCTGCTGAAATGACCGTTTTGTTACAAAAGTCAGTTCTTGAACTACACTCAAGTCTATTCAGTGCAGCTTTTATTTCACTTTTCTAATTTGCTGCTGTCCTTTGTTGGTTACGTGTTCAAATACATGTTCTATTAGCTGTGTTTGACAGTCAGGAAGTTAACAGATGACAGTATGTTAATTGTATGTGAACGCTGGTGAATCTGATGGTAGTAATACCAGTGTAATGACTAAAGGTTTATCTATTACATAATCATCAGGTGAAAACAATCGGCAGGGCTCTGTTGGAATTTAATCACACATCAGTGAACTGAAAAGAATATTAAGCAACAAGTACAAAGTCCTGTTTGGAAGTGAAGTCAGTCCAGAGGGATGAGGTGAGAAGAGGACTGAAGCGGAAGTCAGTTCAGACACGAGAGGGACAACATGAGGAGTGTTCTTACTACACAGGGTGTCGTCAGGTGCACACACATCGTCTGTGGAGTTGGATGACATGCTGGAAAGGAAGACAAGAACAGATCAACATGACCAACAGCCACAGGGGCAGATGGGATTACCTCTGCTCAGCAGCAAACCCTAATCCTTTAAACTCAGTCTGAGGCTGCATCTGCCTGTGAGAACCTCTGAAGTCAGGCAGCCACATGGATAAACTGTTTAACACCCTGTCCACGATGTCAGGTCAAGAGCACAACACACACAGAGAAGAACCACACCGTTCTACATACAAACTGGTCGATGGTCTGGAGTCTAGACCAGAACGCACACAGAGAAGAACCACACCGTTCCACATACAAACTGGTCTATGATCTGGAGTCTAGACCGGAACGCACACAGAGAAGAACCACACCGTTCCACATACAAACTGGTCGATGGTCTGGAGTCTAGACCAGAACGCACACAGAGAAGAACCACACCGTTCCACATACAAAC
>JAPQRP010050276.1:0-10812 GCA_037367295.1 Apogon hyalosoma
TTTTGATGCCTTCAGTGAGAATCTACAATGTAAATAGTCATGAAAATAAAGAAAAACCAGGTGAGTCCAAACTTTTGGCCTGTACTGTATGTATATGCAAGACCAAAATATCATGTGTATTCACTGTCTAACTGTACTGCTATAGTAATTTAAAAAAAAAATTAAGCTAAGCTAAAGATCGCATTGTTACAGTATTGGTATTTATGCACTAATGAACCTTATTCACGCTTGAACATAGTTGGTGAGTGCCACATCTGGATACATCCTGTTATAAAGAGGAGGAAGTCTGTTCTGAGCTGATGTGTTCACTGACATTTTCAGAGATGATAAGGGCTATAGATGTTCAATTTATAGAATTTTTCCCCAGAATATGAAAGAAAACCATTCAGGAGCCTTACAACCCAAAATATGACGTAAAACAGACGTGAGGTTATAAGATGGTTAGTAATTCAACATCTCACAACCTGCACTTATAATGATGATGAAATGTCATTCTCCTTGGCTACATATACATCATTTTTCATCTTTCTTTTCACTCTTCATGCTTCTTGTCTTCTAGAAGCTGTATATGTCTAACGATAATGATAAAGAGACCATCAGAACACAGTCTTTAGTAATGGCATGGGAGATAAGTGTGAATGGAGGATGGAGGTAAGTGAATGCTGTGCTGACACTAAATCCCTGGTCTTTTGAGATGATTGTTGCTACTTCCTTTCACAGAGGTTGGATGAGGGGGTCAAGACCAGCGGACACGATCATGATCATCCAGGATTTCTCTACATTCCCTCCAGTAGCACAACTGAATGCCAATTTGGATAAAAACGAGAATCAAGCTTTAGAATGAAGTCCAGGAGTTGGCAGAAGACAATTCCTGCACAGGTGCCACATGTCATCAGTTATTTCAATGCCCTGCTTTCAGACTACTAGTTTTTTGCAGCGTTCTTGAGCTTATTCCCTTCTCTTGGAAACTAGGCAGAGCAAACTGGTAGGAAGTCAGTGATGATTGCTAACGCTGCATCAGTGGGAAGAGTGGGTGTGTGCGAACAGGTGTGTGACAGTGTGTCATTCTGTGTGTGTCTCATTACCATGCATCGTGTGTCAGTGTTGTCCAGCAGGCTGAGCCTCTGTGCGCTGCTCCAGGGGAGAGTTATAGATTACTGGCTGGAGCAGGCAGGGGCCAGGGGAGCCACTGGAGCCCAGACCTGAGAACTGTAGGCTGGGCACGGCTCGCAGCTCATCAGCCTGTCTCTGGAGGCTGCGGAGCTTAACCTGGAGCAAGGCTCTGATTAACCAGACTAATGACGGTGCAGCCCCCAGCTCCCACTGCCCAACACCATAATCACTGCTTAAGGCCCTGACCAGTCGGTTTGTCTATATGGAGAGGGAGCAGTGTCACAGCTTAATGGATAAGTCAACTGACAACAAGCATTTTAAGTCAGCTGTCAATACACTCACACAGCAGGAGACTAATGCATGAGACCAAACATGTTCAGAGCTTAAATACATTTTCCTGTTTGTCAGCTGAACCTGCACATGCGTCTGGGTGTGTGAATATGAATGTGCGTATCCGTTTTTGTGTGTGACCACTGTTGGAGGTGTTTAATAAGCGCTGATCGATGTCTCATCTGTGACTCCTTATCTCTAAAGCAAACATTTCATCAGAACAATGGAAGCGTTCAGCCTTTGGTACACACAGAGACCCCTAGCAGACACACTGCACAAACCCAGGGATGTATGCAAATAACTCACACACAGACAGGCTTTTGTTCTTTATGTTGCCAGTTTTAGAAAGTGTAGTAAGAACTGCTCACTGGTGAAAGTGCTTGTCTTTTATTTATTTATTTTTTTTAGTGTCTTTGTGGGTATGAAGCTGGAAGCAGGGGGGTGGAGGTGCGTTTAATCTACAGACACAAGAACATGCCAATAGTGTTTATGTTCTTCTGTGAGTAAAGTGATTTCTGACAAGTCCTAAATGAAGCCCTAGGACCGTGGAGTCCCATAGCCACATCACACACATGCTTTATGACTGTGTGGGAGTGTGGGAGTTAAAGACAGAGGTAATAGCTTGGCGTTATAAGGAGGTTTAGTCGATAAATGATCTAGCGACTGCCTGATAGAGATGAGGTAGGAGGTCTTCAACAGTTTAGATGATGTTTTCCTGTAGTTTTCTTTTTTCGTACTATGGTGAAGAGAAAAAAAGGGTTTAATGTCGGCAAAACAATATTTGCTGGGAGTATGGATGAAAGAAAATATCAATACACTTGGGATATTGTGTTTTGTGATACTGTATTTATTCTCAAAAACACTGCATTGATTTTTAATTAAGAGTTTATATTCAGATTCATTGCAGACAGTGGTTTATTTTGTGTTGTATTTAAACCCCTGACAATTAGAAAGCAGTGTAGTGTAATCTGTCAGCAATTTCACTGAACTCTTATTTGTTTAGATTTAACAGATATACCATCATGCATTGTACCTCCTGTATCATGACATTTTACGTTATGATTTAATGATTTGATGATTTACTGATTTTGCACATACATAACATTGATCAAAGTCACAATAAAACAGTAAAGGTGCAGAGAGAGGCAGAAAGCCTAAACTGGCTTGTTTTAAAGCTTCCACCTAATAAATACATAAACATTAGAAAAGTTAGAACATTAGAAAAGTTAAAACATTAAAACATTAGAAAAGTAGATTCTTGCTAATACACAGCAGTGGTTTGATAAATAAATGTGTTGACAGCAGTTTTCTGTCTATATATTCACAATAATCAAAATGATAACTCATAAAACAGTACTACCTTTATTTTTGTTGCCAATGATAACAATGCTTTTTACAAAATGGTGATTCTGTGATACTTGATCCATGACAATCATCTACAATAAATCATGATCTCGGAAGAAAAAAACCCCTGATATTACATCTTTATTGAATTCATTATGGTGTCAGTTTAACATATTCTTACACATTAAGTGCACAGAGTAGAATATGAGGAAGAGCCTCTTCATTATACCTGTATGTGTTAATAATAATGATTAAAAATATTTGTATGTCCAATATGTCTGGAGCAGGGGTCTACAATGCATGACTCCTCAGGCCCATGTCGTTCTTAAGCCTCTGTCCAGTGACTTCCTGTGGCTTTGCCCAAAAAGCATGAGGAGCGCATGAAAATGGTTCATTGGTTGCTTTGAACTGAGTAACCAATGAAGTGGTGAAACATCCAGGGTGAGCTGGGACTGACTCCAGCCCCCCACAACCCTCCAGAAGATGAAGCCGTTACAGTAAATGAATGAATGAATGAATGAACTAACACCAATCATTGTAGGCCTGAAAGAATTCTTGCATTTATTATCTGTAAAATGTAGAGAAGGGAGAGTCAAAAATTCATAGACAAATGTAATAAAAATTTTATCAAAATAACACAATTACTTTCCTATATAAGCTCCATTAGAGTCTAAACACTTTTGTTTTCTGTTTCCATTGGTAGATTCCTTCTTTGTAAAATTACTGGGACTGTCTTTGACACAGTCTTTGTCTTTGACATTTGTCTGAGAACTTTTTGACTCTCCCTCGTACAAACTGAATAAAAGCATTTAAAAAAAATAATTTCATAAACTCAAATGTTGAGCAATACATATCGAATTTATTTTTTTATTACTAGTGTACATGGCAATTGCTATATTGTCTTGATCACCTCTATTTATTAATGTATTTGCTCTTCTATTAGTTCCTTGAACACATAAAACGTTTTGTTTTTTTTCTTCTGCTTGAAACAAATAAATAAATGAATGAATGAGAAACTAAATTTGCATTTGTTCAAAATCAGTTTCTAATTTGCCTTAACATGCCGGTGGAGTTTGTTTCTCCATTATATAATATATCAATGAAGTTTTGTGCTTTGAAGATGGCACCTACTCATAAAAATAATGCAAATCTCAACTGGTTTCTTTATTGTAGTCATCTAATTTTATGAATCCACCACACATTACACTATTTTAATGGAATGGCATTGTTAAAGCACCAAATAATCATAAATATGTTAACACAGAGTAGTCACTTTGTGGTAAAATGCAGACGGGGATTTTTTTGTCCCCTCTCTGTTGTGAAAACGTCTAGACTCTAGAGGAACTGATACACAATATTACAACAACATTTTGCCCCACTCATAATATGCAGCTTTGTTTTTAAGGTGCGGCCTGTAGCAAAAAGTAGTTGTGAATATGCAGGACTTTCAGTCACTGTTCTGCAGGGGTTGTTATTGACTGACAGCCCTTCCTAAGCCATCCACATCGCTGCTGATCCCCCGTCACATCCAGGGCTTACCTTGTGTGTCTGGGTATGGAGGGGGCATGCGTTTCTCTATTAGTGTGTTTACGTGTTTTGCTGTGCCTTTACAAGCACTGGTTGACGCCAAAGGAGAAGACAGATCCCGGCATGCACTCATAGCAGCTGTGTTTCTGAATGGATCCAGCAGCCATTGTTCTCCTGTCACTAACTCGTCTTTCAGGCCCAGGAGACACACTGCTGACATTTACCAGACTCCTACCCCCCCACCCTCACTCCCTCCTCACCCACTCCTCCTCATTGCTTCTCTTCCACCGTCCCCTTCCTCTTTCTTGTCTCATTCTTCCCTTCTCTCTCTCCTACTGCTTCAATCACGTCCCTTGCTCATTCTCTCCATCTTTCTCTATGGCATGATGTGCAGGGACAGATGTGTGTGTATGTGTGTGTGATGGAATGAGTGTTTGTGTTAATGAGTGGCCCTTTAAGGCTATTAAGATAAGATTGGTACGCCCAGAGTCCCTCATTACCCAGCAAGCATTGCCCCCTACACAGCATGGTAATTGGGAAGGAGAGAGAGAGAGAAAGAGAGAGAGTGAGCTTGGGTAGAAGGTGAAATAATAGGAGGATAAACGAGAGATAATTGGGCAGATCGAGAACAAGAGGAGTGATTGATCAGGTTGAAATGTGTCAGCAGAGAGACGGTATAAAGAGAGGAAGGGTTAAAGGTCACACTCATGCATGTTGAAACATGTATGTTCACATCCAGACACTCAAGTCACGCTTGTTTTACATATGTAAGTGGATCTTTTAGACCCAGAGACTGATCAAGGTGATCTTAAAAATGAAAGTAAAGGCAAAGGTAACACAGATACATAACATGCATACAGAGAATACAAGTGTTGCTACTTAAAGTGTAAAATTTCAAGTGTGTTATTTTTTCTCTTACCTCTCTCAGTGCATGCAGATATCTTTGGACTTTTGGTGTACTGGAATTGTTAACACACCATCTTTACTTGTGTGTGAGTGCTTGTGTTTGTATGAGTGTGACATAGATGATAGATTCTGATTTCACTTTAATCGCTCTGACAATCTTCACTGTTTTCATATCTGACCTGTTTTACATTGTGGGACAACAGCATCACCTACAGGACACCGACGTGAACAGTAAGATGTCCCGGCCCTGACAGACTCCCAGACTTTGAGGTGTGTTCTTAGTTCAGTCCCCCAGGGTTTGGTTCTGTCCCAGTGTGACCGGATTGCAGACATTTTGGGCCTTTCATGGCCACTTTCTGTAAGACAGCACCTTCTGCGTACTTTATCTGAGGGACTTACCCACAGTTCGTTGTGTTATGACGTTAAACTCAGGGTAACTATTGGACACCCCGAGGCATTAAAAAGTGATAAACATGGGATACACTGATTCCCTGTTCAAAGGAACACGACATTAAGCAGGATTTTAGTTGGTTTCTAGAAACAGAGGAATGAAAGGATCTGATTATACGCCACAACATCAGACATTTCTGTCCATTTTTACTGGAATAAAAATGGGTTATTTGATTATTGCAAAGCCTCAAACCCACAAACATTTACTTCTAGAATGCTTTTTGTTGCTGAACAATAAATTAATGACTCACTTTAATTTTAATGTCTTTTATTCTGAGCTGTGACCTATGTCATTTAAATTTTCCTGAGTGATAAATGAAGTCATCAATGATGTGTTGCATCATCATGGTAATGTCTTTTGTAGGAAAGTACGATCCAATTCCTTTTATCCCAACTGATGTCAGTAAAGTGTGTGAGGGTTTAGAAATCAAGATCACATTGGAACTGAGCCTTGGTTTATTTACCATGTGCCTGCAACTATGAATAAAATGCATTATGATATAAAATTGCTTCATTTTTTTATCCTTAAGGCAAATGAAATGTTCGCTTTCATCAGATTTTACTTCTACCTGTTCATGTTGTAGTTTCTTTGTTTGCTGAACTGAATGACTTAATTTTTTTTTTTTTTTTTTTTTTGGGGGGGGGGTGTTCCTGTTTAGTTATCAGAGTTATTTATTTGGCCCCTGGTCTCTTTTCTCATCATACATTAAACCAAGTCTGTACTTCAGTACATCATGAGTTAACCCTCAAAGACCTAAACAGCCTCCAGTGACCAAAAGCATTTACTGACCTAAAACGTATTAATAACTTCTGAATCACGAAACCTATCAATACATGTAAATAATTCAAGTAAAATGTAGTTTCTCAGCTTTTCAGTGGCATCAGATATGACCCATTTGGATGTTCAGTGGATCTTCTGTAGGGAAATGTTCACCAAGAAAACCCATGTTTTGAACATCTACATACTCAGATAATTAAATATAGGAAAATACCTGACTTGAACTGCAAAATTCAGGGAATAATATTATAATAAAATGTGATAAATCACTTAGGAAAGGTTACATTTAGAGAAAACAAATGGAAGTTGGCACTATAGTTCTAGGTCTTTGAGAGTTAAAATAAGATAAAAGGTTGAATCATTTGTATTGTCTTAACTAAAATTAGAAGTCCTATCTGGCTTTAGTTTGACACAACAATAACACAATATATCACATATGGTCATGTGTTTGAACAGTTTGACAGAACCAGAAACATATATGATGCTGTGAAATTACAAATAAATGTTCAGAGGTTGGTATAGGGTGAGGACTGTGCACATGTGAAGTGTGTTTAGCTACACTGTGACTTTTTCATCATGACTGAGGGAACCTTAGTAAATCAGGGACACTGTAGACTAATAACTCAGAAAAAGGCTTGAGACACTACAGATTTTCACTGATCATTTAAGCAACTATATCAGTGAGTATTTCTATAGTAGAACACTGAAGCAAATTGGAAATACAGAAATGTAACCCTTACATAGTTGTAATTACACCAATGGATTGAAGATATTTAAAATATACCGTATAATTATATTGCTTTTCCTGTTTCATGACTAAAAAATAAACCTGGCACAATGTAAATATTATAAAAGAGACGTACGGTAAAATCAAGTCTATGTTTTTACATGCTACTGTCATAGCTAAACGGCGCTACTGTTTGTTCTTTAGTTTTGCCAGAAGCATGGGAGGTGTAAGGAGGTGTAAGGTTCCAAACTGTGGGTTTGTGTCACCATCAAGTGGCAGGACTGTGCAACACCCACCAGTAAAGACAAGACCAATTTATAAATGAGAAGATAAGAAGGTCAGGTAAGTTTTTTAAATGAAATCCTTTTGAGGTGGATGTCATGAATCAGACTTATCATTTTAAACAGTGATCTTTGAGTAAAACTAGCAGCACATTTAATACACTCTTTTAAAACACTCTTTTTAAAGTCTATTTTCATGTCTTTTTTTTACATTTCAGACAACATTTGTGTCTTGTATATCACCTCTGTTTTTGTTTTGTTGCTTTTTTTTAAACATCATTTATGCTTTGTTCCATCCTTTACATTGTTTTTACCTCATTTAATATTTCAGCTCATATTTATCTTTTACACCATCTCCATCTTGTGGTGTCTTATACACTGCTTTTGTCTTGTTGCATCATGTATTTTTTTTTCTATGCTGTTGCACCTTTTACCTCATTTTCATCTTTTATAACTAACACAGCTCTGACTTTGCCAAGTGCAGCATCTCTCAACACTCTTCTATTATCTTATTAAGGAAAATGAATGCATGTATCATGAGCTGGGAAAGGCCCCAGCACCTTATGAAATGAGTAAATGATATATTGCAATAACACACATCTTGTTATTATTGCAATATACACAATCCAGGAAAAATAGTCACCACCTGGATTTAGCTAAATAAATTCATAAGGTCCTTCCATTAGATAACTACTGCACTGATTATGTTTCAGCTCCAACTGGTGCAATGAGTAGTTTCTCATTTCTTTGTTTTTTTAAATTCAAATTCTTTATTTATATACATATTTATATAAATACCAATTTTTTTATTTTTATTTTTTTTTACATATTTATTTATCATTTTTTGATGTAGATTTAACTTTCATTGAACATTTGAACATTCAATTTCAGAAGCATAAAACATGTCCAATTCTTCCCAACCCCTCACCTTCCCACCCCTGGTCCTACATGACATACTTTCTCTGTCCATGGTGCAATAGTGATAATAACAACAATATTATTATTGTGACATCCTGAGTCTTGATATTACCACTGTAACTCACAATGATAGGAATACTAATAAAAAAATAGCAAAGTACTAATAGAACAAAAAAGATTTTTAAAATATATAAATGAAAGAAAAGAGAAAAAAATAACAACAAAATAGCCAAATAGTAGACAAATCTGCTTATTAACAGGTTCTCATTTCTTAAGCAACCATCAGTTTGATAGCGAGCATAAAGACTGGACTGTGCTTCAGTGGAAAAAAGTCAGGTGGTCTGATGAGTCCAGACTGACCCTGTTCCAAAGGAATGGATGCATCCGGGTGAGGAGAGAAGTGGATGAAGTGAATACCCATCATGCCCAGTGCCTGCAGTGCAAGGCTGTGTTATGATCTGGGGTTAGTTCAGTTGGTCAGGTGTAGGTTCAGCAACATTAAATAATTGAATCAAATATTGTGACATTGCATACGTTCATTGAAACAACACCACAGCAAATGTGAGCCACAATCAAAGCTAAAAAGGGTCAAACAAAATGTTAGAGTGTGGGACTTTGTGGCTTTATGACATGTTTTTACTGCTGAAATGGAACAGGTTTGAAAATTATTAAAACCATTAGCAAAAGTCATGCAAGCCATTTATGCATTGCTTAATGAGACCATGTAACTGCAGTTTATGAGTTGTGTTGTTTTGTGTTATTCACCTGATTGCTTTTCCTTTATGTGAACTCTGTGTTGTTGTAGAGTGCAGGAAAATTTTGATAATTTGCAGAATTTGGCAGCCTGCCATCCATGTTCATCTGATGTCTTTTGTTATGTGTATATGTTATTCAATGTGTGCTTTATTACTAAACAGCAAAAACTAAAATATTCAAAATAATGTGGAAATTTGTATGCTCCGGTTTAGTTTTTTTTCCAGTAAAAGCAGCTCTGCAACACTTCATCTTGGAGGATATATGTGGAAGTATATCAAAGAAATTGTAGATTTTTACTTAAAATTTACATTTAAACAAAAGGATACAATCAGCAATATAATCACACTTTCTTGTAGGTGTTTTTAACTCAGAGAAATATTCACACTTTTCAATTAGAAAATTACAAATGATCTGCATTTTTATTTAGCTGTGTTCAGTCTCATCATGAACCCATAAAGACCCAGTGTTACATGTGTGGCAGTTCCCAAATATATTTTTCTTCTGTCTTTCATGACTCTTAAGCAATTTATCACCACTTATTATAATATGATCCACTGAATTTTGCATCTTTTTCATTGAAAATAATGTAGTTTCCTACATTTAATACACTGATCATGTAGATGTTCATTAAAGTTCTGATTAAAGTTGAAGGTTATTATTTCAGAAACAGAAAAAAACTGAAGAAAAAGTGACTTTTTCAATAAAATATACAATTAACTGAACATAAAACAAGTGTCTCCAACCAGTCATTTGCCAAACTCCATGGGTTTTACTGGTGAATCAATGTTGTAGAAGATGATTGTGTTTGTTCACTATGTCTCCATAGAATGTCTCTCTGAATGTCCAAATGGGTCATATCTGATGACCATGAAAAGATGACAAACTACATTTTTTACAAATTATTTACATGTATTAATAGGATTAATGGATCAACAGGTATTAAACATTTATATGAGTAGATGGTTTGTGTTGATGGTAGATGTTTGGATCTTTATGCAATAAGTTTGATTACTTCAACAGTACTGTGCAACAGTCTTAGGTAGCCTTTATCTTTGCTATTTTTGAAGGGTTGTAATAGATGTGTGTATTTCTAACAAATAGTATGCAGGAAATATGTACACAGTTTTGAAACACACACATGCATACACAAAAAGAAAAAGAAATCACAACTCATCAGCTTCTGCAGGTAAAGTTGTTATTGGTGGGATTTGGATTCAGTAAATCTTCAGCTCTCATGCATCAACTGTTTGGATGTTTTCTTAAATAATCTTGTGTTATGTTACACACCTTCATAATGTCCCAAAGGCTTTCATTTTTTTCTGAAGCACTTTGTTGTTTTTAATACTATTTACATATTTTCTGTACATTCCAGCTGTACATCCATGACTGCAAAGACTGGGAAATGCAAATGTGTGGTCATGTAGCCTATTTCAGAAAAATAAATAAATAAATCTGAATATTGTAGAAGGATTTAAGACCTTGAAAATCTCTGGAGCATTCTGAAGGTGTGTAGTACAGTCACAGAAAAAGTGATTGGACCATCAAAAGTCATCAAAAACAATGGTCATGCAATCAAATGCTAACTCCTGTGTGTATCATGTGACAAAAACAGACAGAAAAGAAAACATGGAATGCCTAAAAGCACTGTTTTTGTCAGTGCAATGCCATAGATATTGATGTAA
>JAPQRP010050277.1:0-10810 GCA_037367295.1 Apogon hyalosoma
TTAATCAGATTAATTGAAAACAAATGACCAAAGTGCTGGTTTGCTGATGTTTTGAAGGTATATGATAAGGTGTTATTTCACATGTATATATTGGTTTATGTACATTTATCCAACAGATTTATACATTTTCCAATAGACAGAACCTGTAAAGTGAATGTATTGTCACGTACAGACAGTGTTTTGAAGTAGGTCTGGTAGCTCTGACACTAATATTCCTTTTCACGTATATACATATGTTGAGGAGCTGCTGTATCAAAATGGAGCATTGTCTTCCTCCAGAAATTAGGGTTAGAGTGTATTTGTTTTATGATTCAGATCCATTCCTCTTTTAATGTGGCTCAGCATTTAAATAACTTTTATCAGATTTGATGGTTCAGTCAGTTTCCCCTACCCAAAAAATGTTGTGCTTTTCTTTTACAAATGTGGGAATGATGGTCTGAAATTGCATTAAAATGTATATAACAGTGACATTTCTCTTGCCTGGCCAGCCAGTACTCTGGGTGCTCAGCACCCCTAAACCACAGAATCGCTAGAATCGCTCCCGGAGGAGACGTCAGGCAAGATCATCATTCAGGTTCTCAACTATCAAGAGTAGACATTAATAAAGACCTCTTCTCCCTTGACTAGACATGACCCATTTCTACCACCAACCCTCACAAATGTGATACACATATAAGCCTAGGCATTCTCACAGGCTACATACATATGCACACAAACTGATGAAAATGTACAGCTGGACAATTCGCTGAGGATTATGGGGTAAGGAAACTGTCACACAGATTTGTGTGCATAAGATAGAAATGTATGCATATTTGTCTATAGTTGTGCAAAAAATAAATATTTGTAAACTCTTGAATGAGTTCAGTCATGCAAAAAAAATGTATTGTGCTGAACTGCTAGTACAGAATGCTGAAGATGTTGAATAACTGAAGTAATTTCTGAAAGTGCTTGAATACTTTGTGGAAAAGCTAGTGCAAATGTATATTATTGGGACACATCTTAGAGCACCAGTCTGTGAGTAACACTCCAGAGCTCTGGAGTAAAAGAGACATCAAAGCAGGAGTCCGATGTCCAAAGTTAGGTTTCACTTTCATTTTCACGCCAGTTACTAAACTACGATACAAACAGACTTTATGAAGTTTGCTTGTCTCGTTTCAAACATCACTTTGCATCCTGCAAGTTGCTGTCTTGAAAAAAGAAATGCAGAGTTCTAAAGAGGATCTGTTCTTTATTCATTAGCTTCAAAACAAATGCACGCCTTGGCCAGAATTATGACCTTACAACAGTAGGTGCTAGTGCTCATGGGAAGCAGCGTCTTTGTCCCTTAAAAACACTACTGATTCCGGCCGAAGGTGTCACTGCAGTCCACTTTAAACCAAATCTCCATACAGCACCTTTAAGGTGTATTGTACATGACTTTGGATAAAAGGGTCTGCTAAGCACCTATAAACATTCTGGTATGACAGTCTTTCAAGAATGCTGTCAATGTTTTTTCCTATGTGTTAGTATTGTGCTGTGTCTGTGTAGTCGGTATATTTTTGAATTGGATTCTGATTCTGGCAATAATGATACAGCATGTATTACATATTGAATATTGGCTTTTAGTTTAATTAATACTGAAGAAAGGCTTTTGGTTTAATGCAAGTAGATATGAAACATTAGGAAGACAACATAAAGAACAAATGGTACAGCTTCGTGCAAAATAGACTGAATTTGTCAGGATCCTAGTGTTTTTTTTGTGCCCCCCCACCCCCTGTTTTTGTAAGTGTGTGTCTTATTTGTTTTTTCCCTGTCTTGTGTGTGTTGTCTGGAGCTGAGTGGAGCTGGAATTGATCGCTTACCTGCACACCATCAGCCATCTTCAATCAAGCCACCTTCCAACAATCAGCCACTTCCACTCTCCTCTGCATATAAGCCTGGTTGACTGTACCACTTATCACCAGATTGTCAGCTTACCTTAGTGGTAGTCTATGTACGTTGGCTCTGTAGTTATTGTTTTGCTACTTTCTAGGTTTTTTTTTCTAATCCTGACTACGCTTTTTTTTCTCAGTTCCTGCTTTTGCATAGGATTCGGAGGGTGACGGGTCTCCCCTTTCTGTTCCCCCCTTCAGTTGTCCTTTTCTTCTCTTCCCATTTACACAGCTGGGATCCATCCTCATATCCAGACCAAGGCTCGGGTCCATCTGGTTGGGGGCTCGCTGACCTAGTGGGCGACAGCGGTGCATGTGGTGCACTGCCAGGTGTCTACCTGTAGGGCACTGCCTTCGATGTTATTAACCCTTTCAACAGGGACTGTAAAAGTGCGCCTCCAGTGCATATACCAGCACCCTACCGGAAAACAAGAAAAAAAACAAAAACAAAAACATAAAACTGACCACATCAGGATGGTGACAGTAACACATAGACTGACAGAAGTTTAAAAATTTTTTTGGGTTATCTGGTTAAAACTAGTACCGCTGTGATTAATCATGATAAAAATACTAGTTGTATTTTGGTGGGTAGATGAAACAAATATATGTGTATTGTTGTAAATACACAAATGACAAACTAGTCTGAGAAATCTCTCTTATTTTATTATTAAGAGTAAGCAATTAAAAGTAGAGGAGGTGAACATTCCCTTTTTACAGATATCAGTGCCTAATGTGGTGTTACAGAGACAAACAGTCCCGATTCTGACGTTTTCAGCTCTTGTGTTAAAAGCAACAAAGTTTAAACAGCATCCCTACTCCATCTCTGCCTCTAAGTCTTGTGTGAGTGACTCCTCTGCTGACACCTGTCATTCAGGAGAACAGATGCTGCAGAGTGCTGTTCACTTATTCATCAAAGTCTATTAATACTGAATGAGTCCAAATTGCCCAAATTCAACCTCTCTTTCTCTGTTGCTGTGGGGCTGCATGTATGACGAGTGATGACACATACACCATAAACTGCATACACAAGCCCCTTTTACACAGCACTTCTATTGTGGGAATATTTCACCTTTATTCTGGGATGACATCTGTATAAACAAAATGGTGGGATCATTTAGTCCCACCTTTATCGCAGCTTTGTAACACCTCTGGAGGTAGTAAGAAAGCCATGATAAAGGTGGGATCATGATTATGGAATGCAATGTAAACCAAACACCTCTCGTTCCGCAACCAAGATGTGATGTTTTGATGACAGTGACCCTGGCATGGGAGAGACAGCAGGCGTGTATGAAGGTACTGGCGCGATTCTGGGGCCACGTGCCTTTTTCACCCAGCGGCACTGGGCACGAAGCCAGCCGCAGCGAGCTACAGAATCCATGCCAGTGTCTCCATATGCGCCCACTCTGTCTCCCAGGCCAGGGGGACTTAAAAATGAGCACTGCGTCACCACCCCTTTGATTCCGGAATGCAGGTCCTCTGTGAAAAAATCTAGCCTGTCTCACCTCGGTTACTCCTTTGGTTTGGCTCTGTAAATCAGTCAGTGGTAGAAAAAAGGTGGGATCACCATCTCGCCTTTTTTCCAGGATCTCTGTGTAAAAGTGGCTACAGATAGGCTCTAACTTCCTAGGTCATGTAACGTGATAAATGGTGCATTAATTATTGTTTAACGTGTCATTGTTTCCATATTAATCACATTCGTTAACATGTTAACTTTGACAACCCCCACATTTTATATAATTTACTCTGTTAAACAGCGTTGGCACACTTAAAAAGTCTTAACTTACCTTTCATGTGACTGGGGAGCCCAACTCTCCCATCAAGCAAATCTGAAAATCTTTTTTGCAGAATTACATTGGTTCTTACCGTAACCGTTGTTTGTAGTTAGCATTGTCGCTCATTAAAACCCTGTGGAGTCTGGGTGTATTTTGGCCATTTTTGAATACTTTTGATTTTGTCTTCATATCTCTCCTCAAAAAAGTGTTTTTCTTGCCTTATTTGGTATCATTTTTTGGAGCACCTCACCTGTGTGACTGTACAATTCATTTGACATGTATTAACACACTAAACCTAAAATCACACAAAAAACATGAAATCTGCGTAGGAAAAAAAAAAACCATTTTTACTGTTTTTAAACCAAAAACATGTTGAACAAACCACTTTTCTTATTTAGAATAAACATATAAATAGAAAAATTCAAAAACAATAATTAAAAATTTTGCAAATAACAAAGTTGAATACTAATATTTAAATGAAAATGCAGGCAGTACTGCAGGCATTTTTTTTGGAAAACTATTTCCAGAACAATCTGATGTCACAATATGATGAAACAACCATGTTCAATGAACCATTTTTTACAACCTAGAACACTATGTACAACTATTACAACTATATACAAACAATCAGGTGTCATAAAATTTCACACAGATGACTAATGCCACTCTCTAAAACAGTTCCTGTCCACATCACAGGCCTCCCACTTCCACACTGGGTCAGTCGTGTTGTTGTTCACCTCTAGGCAGCATCTGTACTTCAGTCTGCCTTTGGCCTTCTGGTTTATGTCTGTACCAGAGGAAATGGACACATGACCAAGATCTGTTCTCCTGCTCTGAGGAACACCTGCCTTGTCCACACCACAAAGCTGACACAGCAGCTCCACTGTGAAGTCTGTGTGTCATGGGCTGCATCTGCCCGGTTCTGTTGATCAAACAGTGATGATGAAAGCATTTATGGTGGTAATTTCCAGAAAGAGCAGCAACAGTCTTGTATCAGTGAGCAGATCCTGTGTGCAGAGTAATACTGGAATAGGTGGTCTGACAGTTTTGCCAGTGGAGATCTGGGCCTCATGTACAAAGACATACGTGGATTTCATACTGAAACCTGGTGTACGGCCACATCCGGAAAAGTCCATATGCACAAAAAAATCCAGATGTACAAAACTGTGCATATGCCCAAATCCAAGCACATTTCCTTTGTACATCCCAATCAGCGTGGAACTGACCGCATATGTTGGAGAACCAGACTCCTCCCTCTCTACGCCCACATTTAAAAATGTAAATTAGTGTAAACAGCGCCTGCAGGTGGGATTCCCTCTGGGATTCCTCTCTGCACGACCAGATGATGATGTCAAGGTGGGCAAGAAGTAAGATTGTTGTCCACCGATAAAGCGGAGGCCGATAAAGGAAGAGCCCCAGTGGGACCTTAATGTAAAAAAAGTTAACGTAGCTTAAAGTCTGAAATCAGTCAAACCAAATAATACATCTGTAATCATGTCCACTTTCACCTCCACAAATCAAAACCATGATGACTGATTGCAGTTTTCGGGCATGAAACTATGTTTAACATTTTGACATAAAGTGTTCAATCAGTTTATAGACAGTATTTAGACTGTCCAGACACACACCGTGGGATTGGACCAGCTTCCCGGTGTCAGCTGATGCTTCGGTCCGCCAACAGCTGCTGATGCCCGTCCTCTGCCGTAGAAATAAAAAAGTATAGATCCACAGTTCTCACCCGAGTCACAAGAAGACATCAAGGACAGTCGGCAGCAACAGTGAGGCCTGGACCGACATAAATGTTCTTACAGACAGTAACACTACATTAAGCACATTTATCAACAAGTGAAGTTTGTCTCCTTGTCTCTTTACATGGTTGAAATTTACTGGGCTGATTGGCAGGATTGGTATTGATTGGTCCATTGTCTGGTTGGTCTGGTTCGTGGGGGGTGTGTGTGGGTGGGGTTGTAGGTTGGCGTGTCGATGTGTTAATTGTTCATTTGTGTATCTCTGATGTGCACATCACCTTCAGGAATTAACTTTTTCACATTATTAACAGTTTGCCATTTTCGCCTCTAAGTGTTGCCAAAGGTTCAAAAGCACTAGAAACGTGTGTATGCCAGCTATGAAGTTGGTGTGGAGGACCGCACATTTCCACAGTCATTTCACTCTTTGTACATCTGAACGTGAGCATGGAAAAGGGCATATGCCACGTCTTTGGGTGTATGCACCCTTTGTACATGAGGCCCTAGGTCCTGTTTATGCTGGGCATTCCCTCCCCCCTCCCTGTGTAGACCACCGGGTAGCACCCCGTGTGTGTGTTGGCGGCTCCTCTACGTCTCTCTCTCCTTTTCTAAAACTACAGAAGGATCCCCCATTTCATTGTCAGATCACTCACTAGTCGCTTTTCCATTGGACATATGCACAAAACTTTACCGATATTTACTAAATGTCGAAAAAACCTAGGTGCCCTAATATCGGTTTTTCCATGAAATCACAAATGTGATGATTTCTTTATTTATTATTGCAAGATGACAGGCGAAGTCATGCCATAAACATGGAGACAAATATAAATATTGATATTGTTGATTTACAGATATTTATTATTACGACGTCATCTTAAATTGTGCATGTCATCAAGACCCGTCAACATGTCCTGCTGTCTCGTGCAGGGGGTACGGGGCAGGGTTACACATGAGAGCAGACTGACAGGTACCAGAGAGACTCAGCAGGGACCCAGCAAAAAAGTCTTCACATATAGTCCTCAAACTGATTTTTATTTCTCTGTGTAATAAGCAAACTATTCTGTCTGATCCAAATTTTGTTAAGGACACAGTTATAACTTCAGGCACTACAATTCAAGCACTTTTGAGACCTTGAAAACATTACACTGAAATTCAAGCATTTTCAAGGATTTCAAGCACCTGTACGAACCCTATGGCAGTGATGTAATAATGATTTACTGTGACATATATGAAGGGCTGACAAAAATTTATTAAAAGAGAAATGACAGGAGTGCATGTTTTTTAACAGTGCTAACACACCTTCTGTGAAAACTCATTTGACAATGAATTAGGCTTGTGACACCCACCCACTCTCTGAAGAGCTTAACATGTTTTTTTTTTCTCTGTTTAACATCAAACTTAATTTTAGTACGTCTGAATAGTGACAACAGCAGCAGATTTTGTAAAAATCCCCACACATAAATCTATTTTATGATTAAAATCAAAACTTAATTGACATTGAACTGGGTTTGTGACACCTGCCCAAACAGTGGCAATAGCAGCAGATTTTGTAAGCACCCCCCTCCCTTCACCTCTCCCTCACACTCTATCAAAACATTGTCCATGGGTAATTGTTGTTTCCATTAAATGTTTGAATTCCTCAACTGTTGACGTGTAAGTGGCTGTCAATGTAACTGCGACTGCATACACTAACAGTAGGATAGAAAATACAATATGTTTTGCAATCGTGTTTAAATTAGATACAAATATTGAAGTCCTTCTCACTGGGCCACACTGGTTTATTTGCCTCTTGAAGGTCCCAAAGACTAATTTTAAAACTCGGGGAGACCTGTCCTTTCAGGCTGTAGCCCCAGACTTTAGGATGACCGGCCCCTGTCCCTCCGTGTGCTCAACTCTGTGAACTCTCTTAAAAAGCAGCTCAAGACGTTTTTATTTAGGAAAGCTTTTGGTTGATGGATTTATCCTTTTATTTATTTTATGAAATATTCTTATGTTGTTTTATTGCACCCATTTTATGTACAGCACTTTGTGATTTTTATCTGTGAAAAGTGCTTTATAAATACATTTTACTTACTTACAGTAGCCTACACTGCGCTGTAACAAGGAAAACCTAAAAGATAAATTTTTGATACCTTATCATGATCTTCCCTTGGAACAAAGAGTAGCAGACAGAGGTCTGGGTGTGTCTTCACAACTTTCATCTGGTCATACAGCTGCAAACCTTTTCTAAACTGGTCAAGCGTGGGGACCACCCTCATGGTTGCGTGGACCACAACAGCCCTGAAAACACCAAAAGGTGTTATAGATATATTTCAGGAGCAGTATTGTACAATGGCTTGCAAAAGTATTTGTACCCCTTGAACTTTTCCACATTTTGTCACGTTATGACCTCAAATATAAATATATTTTATTGAAATTTTATATGAAAGATGAGCACAAAGTGGCATACAATTATGAAGTGGAAAGTAAATGATACATGATTTTAATGTTTTACAAATAAAAACTGAAAAGTGCAGTGTGCAAAAGTATTCAGCCCCCTTTTCTCTGAGTGCAACCAGTTGCCTTCAGAAGTTGCCTGATGATTGCTGAATGATTGAATGTTGACCAAATGACTAAATAGAGTCCACCTGTGTGTAATCTAATCTCAGTACAAATACAGCTGTTCTGTGATTGCCTCAGATGTTTAAGAGAATACTGGGGCGCAAACAGCATCATGAAGTCCAGGGAACACACCAGACAGGTCAAGGATAAAGTTGTGGAGAAGTTTAAAGCAGGGTTAGGCTATAAAAAGATTTACCAAGCTTTTAACATCTCACGGAGCACTGTTCAAGCATCATCCAGAAATGGAAAGTGTATAGCACAACAGCAAACCTACCAAAACATGGTTGTCCACCTAAACTTACAGGCCGAATAAGGAGAGCACTGATCAGAGATGCAGCCAAGAGACCCACCGTGACTCTGGAGAAACTGCAGAGATCCACAGCTCAGGTGGGAGAATCTGTTCACAGAACAACCATTAGTGGAGCACTGCACAAATCTGGCCTTTATGGAAGAGTGGCGAGAAGAAAGCCATTGTTAAAAGAAAACTACAATAAGTCTTGTTTGCTGTTTGTCAGAAGCCATGTGGGGGACACAGCAAACATGAGGAAGAAGTTGGTCTGGTCAGATGAGACCAAAATTCAACTTTTTGGCTTAAATGCAAAACACTATGTGTGGTGGAAAACTAACACTGCACATCACTGTGAACACACCATCCCCACTGTCAAACACAGTGGTGGCAGCATCATGCGCTGGTGGTGCTTCTCTTCAGCAGGGACAGGAAAGATGGTTAGAGTTGATGGGAAGATGGATGGAGCCAAATACAGTGCAATCTTAGAAGAAAACCTGTTGGAGTCTGCAAAAGACTTTGAGACTGGGGGGAAGGTTCACCTTCCAGCAGGACAACGACCCAAAACATAAAGCCAAGGCTACAATGGAATGGTTTAAAACAAAACATGTTCATGTGTTAGAATGGCCCAGTCAAAATCCAGACCTAAATCCAATTGAGAATCTAAAAAGATCTTCCAAAATCAAATTAAGACCTGATTTGTGATTTCGATCACCTGAAGTAGTTCTGGGGTCCATTTCACAAAGCAGGTTTAGTGAAAACTCAGAGGGCCTGATTTACTAAAGGTTTACATATGTAAAAATGTGCACAAACTTGACTGTGCATGCAAAAACACGTTGAGGCTCATCTACTAACAGGATGCACCAAGGGTTGCACCTGTCAAATGGGCAAAATACCTCACGCAACCCATTTAGCGTGTTTGCCTTGATGAATATGCAATATGGACGTTTCTGCCAGAATGCGTAAAATTATTGGGAGGAGCCCACACAATGTGATTTACCAAACCTGAAATTGATTGCGGTGGCTGATTTTGTGTCTATATTTAGCGCATCTGAAAGGCAGGTTTTAACTGGCACAGCTTCGCGCAAAACTGGCTGCAGTTGTTATAGCAAGGAGATGACATAGGCCCAATCAAATGCAATGCACATAACCAATCTGTTCTGATCACGTCAATATTTTTGGAACGACAGAAGAATAAAAATACATAAAAACTGAGACATATGCACCTCCCCACTTTAAGCCAGGACCCGACTTCTGAGAGGCGTCTCTCTCTGTCTGTCTCTTGCAGGGGAGACCGAACAGGACGGGTTCTTTTGCTGCACACACACAAACAGCACTGTCTACGATGTTGTGACTGGACTCCTGAACTGTCTATATAAGCACTGATACAGAGGGTTTTCTCTCATGCCCACAGGCTTAAAAGTTTTCATTCACCATACAGAGCAACATACAGAGAGAAGCTATTTATTTCACTAACTTAACCACTGATAAACAACAGAGAAATACCTATCCACCCCTCTGTGTGGAAAAAGAGCAATATCATATTCATGAGTGTTGGTATATCCCAGAGCAGTTTTTATTACAGCGTACTGTCTCCATGACGACAACCAGTAGCGCACGCAAAATCCTAATTTGAATAGGGTGGTCTTCAAGACTTTGCACCTGTTGTCATTTGTGCAGGCAATATCAATTGATCACCAGTGACACTCAAATCAATAGCATGCACATTTTTTAGCACAAGCAAGCACATTTGCGCCCATTATTTGCAATCTTAGTAAATCGGGCCCTGAGTCTGTTAACCCTGAAATGAGGGAAACTCTGAGTTTTCCATTTCACAAAGGGAGGTAACTCAAACCAAAGAGGGGTAACTCTAGTCTGTTTCACAGACAGAGGTAACTTAAACTCTTGGTCAGTTACTGCAGTAAAAGACTCTATGAACCTAACCTGGTCAGCACCAGGTTTTTGTCAATGAACCTGGAGTTTCTCTCTGTCCGAGCCCTCTTTCAGCACATACGGTATTTGATTTCCTCATTCATTCAGTCAAAAAGCAAGTTTTGGGTACCATAGTTCTGCAATTCTGTTATTTAAAAAAATCAGTCAGTAGGCCTACTTTAGAAGTCCATTAGACACAGTAGATGGTGACTTTTTTCACTAACATGGCATATCCTTTTGACAACAATCCCGTGGATGAACATGCAGCATTACTGCACAGAGAATTAAATGTTCATTGGGAAATGGTTATCAGACTGCGCATAGATGTTCTAGCATTTGCAGACAATGATCTTTTTGAGCAGTACTGTTTCATGTCACAGTCCATCATCTACATACACAACCTAGTCTGTCCTTACACTTGCAACATTACCAACCATATATGCTCTCACATCCCAGCAGATATTGTGTTGCACTGCGTTTCAGAATCAGAATCAGAATCAGCTTTGTTGGCCAAGTACGTGCACATATACAAGGAATTTGACTTCAGTAAGCTTTGCCCTCAAT
>JAPQRP010050278.1:0-10802 GCA_037367295.1 Apogon hyalosoma
AACTACGGAGCCTCTGAACGTCCAAATGGGTCATATCTGATGACCATGAAAAGATGACAAACTGTATTTTACGCCAAGTATTTACATGTATTGATAGGATTAGTGGATCAATAGGTATTAAATATTTTACATCAATAGGTGTTTTTGGTCACCAGTGGCTGTTTGGGTCTTTATGGGTTAAAAAAAAAAATAAAATTACCAGACTGAATGTATGGTTATTGTTCACGTGTAATCTGCTTCTACATTTTTCAACTTTACCCACGATGATGATAATGTCTAAATACATCACATACAACACTGAAACTACTCCCACTTCACTCAGATTCACAACTTCTTCTTTCAGAGTAGCTGTAGAATTGGATCTTTGTCATCGTGAAGGAGGGGGGACTTTCTGACTGTGTGTGTAGCTGCTCGTCGCCTCAGGGAGGCAGATAGGTGGTCGTCTGTCATGTGAACTTCACCTTCATGGTGTTCCTGTGGAGAAAAAGGCACAGTCTCATATTAGGTGGGTTGATCCAAACAGGCCTGACAGATAAAAGTCACATCTCCTCATGCTGAGACACTTCTGTGAGAACAGGTCTCATAATTCGCCCTTCATGACAGCGGATGCCCTGGATTTCATCTGAATAACATTATGTAGGTGAAGAATTTCCTTCTACACTCCAACTGTGTCCAGAGGAAAAAAATGATCCAGATTTTAGTCACTTGTGGCTCCGCACTTTGATGAGAATTCCAATCAGTCTGTTTAAGCTGCAACATCCCATCAGCAACAGAGTTCTGATACAGAGAATGATGAAAGTTGCTCTCATGTACTCTTGTTTGCATCCCCTCAGAGATTCTTCTTCGTTACTTGTTGCTTATTTCTGAAAGATTCGAACTTTGAAACACTTCCCACTGATGTGCAGTGAAATGAGTAGAATGCGTTGAGTTTATTCATCAGTGCAAATGAACACAAATGTCTCTAATGCTGTCTTCACACCAATAGTTGGTTTACAAAGGTCAGACTCCATTAATGAGTTTGTAATTCGGGAGAGTTTCCCTTTTGGTTAATGTGTCTTTTCACATGAAAAACTGAAGCAAACCAAAATGCGACGTTGCATTGATATGCATCCCAAGCGATCCGATCACAAGTGGCCAGGCTTCATCTCCATATGTGTCTTGAGTGATTCTTTTGGATCAGATCTGCCTTCCCTGCTCTATATGCAAATCAGCAGACTCATGTATAGCCTAACAGAGTCCACCGTTTCACTTCAAGTTGAACAGACTGGTTTTGTTGTGTTTCTTTCCAAATTTAATTCACTTTGTAGCTAAAAGACAGACATCAGCTCAAAACAATAGCAGACGGATATCAGTGGAATGCTCTTTCCTGTTACTACCTCGACTCTGTCAATCAGTCGGTACACCTTCAAAGTAAGCATCGCAACTTTGACCATTCCATTTATTCTTATGATATGCTCTTGTATGGCACTCATGTGATGACTGGTTCTTCCAGTGCTTAAAATATGTACGTGTAGCGCCTTGTCCCAAGTAGCAAGGTTAATAACCCTCTTTTATTATGGTGGTGTATTGTGGGCGGGGCCCCGGGTACGTTAACACTAAAGTGGTAAACAGGACAAACAGTAAAAATAAATACCTTCGAAATCACTGAGTTTTAAACGACGGTGCCTCCACTTAGCAGGTAAAATAATAATACTAGTTTTATCCCATTAAGAATAAATGATTTTACCTTGTTTTAAATATAAAAATACAAAATATAGATAAAAGTATTTACCCTTAAAATAAATACAACACAGAATCTATGTAGTTAAAACCATAAACTTCAGTAATAAGCCACATAAAACAAACATTCAAGACAATAAAATAATGCACAATAATGAATCTTTTAATGTCAGTTCCAAATAATCCTTTCAGCTCGGATGAACCCCAACGTCGCAGGCATGATGTTGCTTGGGTGCGTTGAGACTAGCGTTACCACTTGTCCTTTAAAATACGGAACCGTCCTTTGTTTGATAATTAATTGTTGTGTCCCGTATGGAATCAACACGGGACGCAAACTGTTCTGTATTTTCATAAATGTCCCATTCATGTCTGTTATACATCATAACTGTATAATGAACAAAATAAAACACAGGACATACAAAGGTCAGCCAGTTTTATACTATATTAGTAGGACCTCAGTAGTGAGGACCCGACACTGGGAACAGCGGACAAATGGACCTCAGAGTTACATGTCTGCGCCTCTGTGTGCGCGCATGCCCAGTCCTGTCACGGGTTGCCTGGTTACAGATGCTGCTGCGCACTGCATGTGCATGTTTAAAAATGTCTACACACGAAACTCCACCACGTCCAAAGAAGCAAAAACATTTGCAAATGTAGGGACGTGAGTGGGAAGTCGAACCCCTGCTCGACAGCTTTAGTGGCACTGGGTACAAGGCAAACTGTAGAACGTGTGTTTTCTGTTGCTGTAGAGAGGACCAAAGCAGCAGGGTCACAGTTTTTCACACCCCAATCATGTCCTGAAGTCGATATGGTAAAGGACATCATGATGGGATCAGCTAGATTTCCTTCAGTCTATGGCTGTGAATTTACCAGAGGATGCTTAGGATCATGCTGACGTGACCACAGACTCAATAAATGCATAAAAGTTGTTTATTTTTTAATGCTTTAAAGTTTTTAATAAACATTTATTAAATATGTAATATGTAAATGACCTTTGCCTATCTAAAGAAAAACTCACTCAATTCTGATATGTTAACAGTACTAAATAAAGAAATACATGCATACACACATACGTAAGTAGATACTTTAATTGTGTTAAGATTAGTATTCTGTATTCAGTTGTTTAAATTTTTGCAGAATACAGTATTGTACACTGGTTGGCCATTCAATTTCGTTTTATTAGTGTGGTTTCACTGTTTAAAATGCTGCCATTTCTTTTCAGCCAGAACCTGTGATCATAAGTTTGCAAGTATTTTCATTTTTTATTTCCTCTTAAAGTAAAAATGTCCTCGGGAATCACAAAGAAAGCCCCAAAAAGTTCATCACTTTAAAGATCCTAATGATTGTTCTTTGGTCTGTTTTCCTTAGTATTTATGTTTATTATTGCACACTGCAGTGACCAATCAGTTTATCATCAACAGTTCCGTGTTAATAAAGCACTTGAAGCTTTAAGTATGACTAAATGCTTTTTTCAGAATTAAATATACCACTCCTTGGGTGGTAGTGGGCCCAAGGAGCCGTGGTGGGCATCCTTTATTTTCATTTCTGAAAGGTGGCAACCCTAGTTGAGACCATACAAACTGAAAAGTGGCCTTTTCACTTGTTAGCACAAGCAGAATATAAAATGGCACGTGCCCTAGAGGACTCAGGAAACCTTGAGTGGCTGAGCAGGTATCCAGGCAGACTCGACAGGTGGAGTCAGCTCAGTGTCCGGCTGGAGCATGTACCTGTGGAACTCAGACTGTCACTATCCACAGCAGAAAGTCTCTCTCCCTTGGTCCACTGCACATTAGAAAGTCTATTAGTTTAAGGAGTCCTTGTAAAACTCACTGTACTCAACATACAGAGTGGCTAATAGCAATCGGCGCTAAGACGCAAACACACGGGTAGCCATCACATTTTTAGCCCTCACATTGTTTTAAGCGTCGACATTTCGTCTCTGCTCATAAAGTAATATACACTGCGTACTCACCCATCCCGGTTAACAGTGCAGAACCCCACGTGTAGACTCTGCGTCCGACACCCGGTTTGAACACTTAAGTTCCACCTTTGACTTCTGATTGGACATTAAACTCAACTTGACCAATGCAACAAAATAAAATACAAGACTGACGAACAAACAATTTAGGCTGTACACAGACCAAGATTTTTCCAAGTACAACTCAAACAAACATGTAGAAATACAGCATCTTATCAAAATAAAAGACAAAAACCTTGTGTTGGCTTATAACATGTTTTTTTTTTAACTCACATAGAGACAAATAAATGAACTATGAACCATATTCATGAGGATTATTTATATGCATGATATTTTAATTATTTATATTTTAGCCTGTTTAGTCTAAAGTGCCATTTTTAGATTGGGCCCCATATGGGATTTCCTCCATATAATGTTAACTGATGATATTGTATTTCCTCATGAAAAAAGTGGCTAAACATAATTCCAGTGTCTCAAACAGTTATAAGACGTCTTTTCAGACTTATTCAAATCACTTTAATACGATGTCGTTGCTGCGTTGGTTTTCTCTTACACAAAACACCTCACCTGGTTAGACAGCCCTTCAATCAGTCCATTCATTCCTGTTCAGACTCAAAAAAGACTGTGAGCGTACAGTATTTGTCCACTCCGTCTCTGAATGCATCTTGAATACAAGCTGAGTGCATCCTGATTGTCTGCAGACCTTCCATTAGCGCTGCCCGTATGAAATGCTCAGGAACAACGCTAATGCTAGGTCTAGAACCTCGGAATAGAACTTCACTGGACCCAATGCAATAACTAGCTTCACACCTGGCTAAAGAATCGCACCCAAGTTGAAAAAGAAAGTCCCATTTAGCTGGTCTAAAAAGCACAGGTGTGAAAACCCCCTAAAAAGCATTCTATTGTGCAGCTGAGAGCAGCGGGTTCCTGCAAAAAGACCAAAGCATCACTCTTCCACCGTCAACCATGGATGGAAATTGTTCCGATCAATGCCTGCCACCTGTGTTAAAAGTGTGAGGAAGTGATGAGAAGGGGATTGGAGAGGCCTCATCCATGTCCCACAGACTCTGATCACCATAGATCCTTAAGAAGTGTAAAGACTTTCAACTAGGCTGTGAGTTAGAACAGCACCTGCAGACAGATTTTAGGAGACGGAGCAGCTCTGCGTGGAGAGCCATGGTGTGCTGTGGAGCTGAATTATGCTCAGCAGACCCATGCCGCGTTTCCACTACACGGAACTGGCTCGACCCTGTAGTCTTTCCATTACAGGGTACTACTGACTTTCCAGTACCTGTTCGTCACAGCGATGCGGCGCGTTACTTCCGTGTCATCTGCTCAGAGTTGTTGATAAACTCCCTTATTGTGTGTTGCCTCGTCTGAATTTGCACGTCGGCCACCAAGGACTGAATCTCCTGGACCGACCATGGTGTCGTTTTGGGCTGTCATCATGTGGATCAATGTGCCGCTATATTTACTGTCGACTTCCGCATCTGTTTTTTGTAAACCAGAGGGTCACAGAGACAACTGTCTGACCAATCAGTGGTCTGCAGTGTTTACACGTCACGTTTTAGTATCCGTTCCCCAGTTCTGGAACCTCAGCGGAGATGATACCAAAAAACTAGTACCACCGGGTACCAGATTCCAGGTCCTTTTTTCGTAATGGAAACGCAAAAAGGCCAAGTTGAGTCGACTCGAGCCGGTACCATGTAGCGGAAACGCGGCACAAGGCTCACCTAAAAGCCCCCTGCACCACAGCATTCAACTTCAATGATGATGATGTAAATACTATTTCATTTCTAATTCAAATTCTTTATTAATAGAAATGCCAAGTTTAAAATGTTTCTCTTTATATTTTTCATGTTTCACTCGTGTGGTTTTTCTGCCTGTCTTTCGCTGCGATTGCTCAGTGTAGTCATATCTTGTCTTATCTTGAACTATTCTGTCTGCATCTTTCTACCCCATTTCTTATTACTTCTATTCTCTTGGTTTTTCCTTCTTTTTCTGCATTTCCTTGTCTCCCCCTTCGCCTCAGTTGCTTCTCTTTCTTTTTCCTGTATCCTTGTGTTTTTCACTCCAAACTTCCTCTGATTTTTTCATCCTCGTCTCTGTCATCCTCCCTCCCCCTAGCCATCTTTCATCATCTCTTCTTTATTTGGTTCTTCTTCGCATCTCCTCCTCCTCCTCCTCCTCCTCCTCCCCAGTCCTCCTCAGGTAAACCATCAGCTTCCTGACTCCCCTCTCTGTTCTTGCTCTTGGGGTTCAACAGCCCTTTGAACCTTTCCTTCTTGAGTTTTATCTCCCTCATTCTCTCTCTCTCTTGACTTCCCTCACTTCAGTGACAAACAGCTCTCTCTCTCTCTCTCTCTCCCTCTCTTACTTTGTTCTTTCTGACCTGGTTCTGTTGGTTCCTGCTGGAAGGCCTGATGTTGTTCGCATACACACGACTACATTCACTCACAAACACACACACTTGTGCATTTGGAAAAAAAAAAAAAAAAAAAAAAAACGAGAACAAGGAAAAACAAAGCACATCCAAAGGAGGTCAAATAACAAAGCAGCAGGTCTGAGTCATGCACTGCACGACCAGATGAGCATTAGCATGTTAGCATGATAACTGACGACACATGTATAAGTCAACAACACAACAGGTTAAACAGATGCAGCTGCCGTAAATGTCAAACAATAGGATTCACACCAGTGCCTCCAAACGGGAGAATGGTGACAAAAGTATTTAAAGGGACTCGGTCAGGACTGGACATCAAATTAAACAGGATTTTTTGCTGCCAGAAAAGACAAGACAGGTGTGGTCTCTCATAAATGTAAGGTATGAGCAGGGTTTAATATTTGCACAGAAAATGATAGAGTCAAAAGAGACTAGATTTCATTTATTTTCAGTAATAGACAATTCTGAGGAAGAACAGGGTGTTTCCTACTGATCCTGAATAAATGTCAAAGATACTATAAACAAAATGTGATTGTCATTTGGTTGCATTAAATTTGTTTGTGTCTGTGTTGTACTTTGGACGAGTAGTTTAATGATATTAGCAGAAAGTCAAGTGTGCAATCTTGTAAATGTTTCATTTGCTGGTAACAGTCTTTAAATGCTAAGAACTGTTCTTGAATATACTTCAGAAAGGTTGGGAAAAAGAAAGAAAAAGAAGAAACTGAAGCAACAAAGTTTTAATGGCAAAAGATTTTGACCAGTACTGTAGCTCATGCAGCACGCTGTTGCTGCACTAAAGGTTTTGGCAGCAAGCTTAGTTATAAATAATTTTCACTACATAGAAATGGATGCAAGGCTTCTATTATGGATGTCAGCTACAGAGAAAGTATTAGCTTAGAAATGAAGTTAGCTAACACCAACACAAACTATGTTAGCTTAACTATGTTGGGCCAAAAGTTTGACAGTTTTACTTAAAAAAATGCTGTCCGTTGCAAAGGACATTTCATTAAAAATAACTAAATAGATAAATAAATAAATAAATAAAGTGTTTGAAAAATTGTTGCATTATGCAGTTCCCAATCCAGACAATTGTTTCATGTAAAAAAAGCAAAGATTTTCACTTTCCTGGCTCTCAGGAGGACACACACACACACACACACACATATATATATTATTCACATGTTGACATGACCAATAAAGTTAGTTTTTTTTTTTTTTTTTTACCATAACAGTGAAATAATCATTAAGGTGATCAAACTTATAAAGAAATTATGTAGATGACGTTGACGTTCATTTCTAGAGGTGTGTTGTATTCAAACGCCAATAACTGTGGTATGAAATTGATCTTGACTATTTAAGTGTAATACCACTGTTGGTCACTAAATTCTAGTTGTAAAAAGCCTCACTTCATCAAACATCTCCCCAGAAATTTTTTGGTGTGTGTCTGGGCTTTATCAGGGGAGTCTGACAGCTCTTCTGCTTAATCAGACTTTCTTAAGTTTTTGAACATGTGTTTTTCCCGGTAGGTTAGGAAGTAGGGCTGCATGATTAATCGATGTAAAATCTAAAATGGATTACTTAATTAGGACGATTTTTATAAAAGTGTAATCGTCTTTGGTCTCCACACACCTGTACAAAAATGGTGTTTGCTTTGGAGAATGAGACATTTGTGGCTAAAAATAGCAAGAACAAGTCGGTTGTGTGGAATTGGTACGGCTTCAAAGTTTCCGATGAACCATTCCTCACTGCAGACTCTGCCTGAAGGTGGTATCAGTCAAAGACAGCAGCACTACCAAATTATTTCAGCACCTCAAATTTCATCACACACCAGAGTGGGAGCAGTTGTGTTGCAAGGCTGCACATGAAAACGACATGCTGACTTCTGTTGTCTTTTGTAGTTTGACCCAGAAATCGAAATTGAAAATCGAGTTTTTAGAGGAAAAAATCTGGATTTGATTTTTGGCCAAAATCCTGCAGCCCTAGTAAGAAGATGTTATTTTGTTACATGAATGTGTCATGAGTTTTGGTTTGTTTTTTTTTCTTTTACAGTGCTAGAAAGCTAGTTTCTTCAGTTGGAGTTGCATAGATCTACCCTTTTGTCCATATATGGTCATTACTAAAGGCCACCATGGCACCAACAGGCTGTGAAATAGTGATTCAAAAATGAATAGGTGATGGTAGTTGTATTCACTTCTTCTTCTTTTTTTTTTTTTTTTTTTTTTACAGTCTATGGTTGTACTGTTGTTAGTGTTTCCTAGTGCAGACATTTAATTCATGTCATATCATGTCATGTCTCAATGTTCATATCATGTCATGTCTCAATGTTGGGGAGAAATGACTGTGTTGTCATAAAAGTATAATGAAGGATACATGATAAAGTCAGTGTATTTGTTGTGCTGTGGGTTGAATTAGCATGTGTTGACATGGTGGTGGGTGACTGTTGCATAGAGCAGAAGGGCTGGTGTCCTTAGCCAAGCCCAGAGGCCAATGAAAGGATCTCTGGCAATGCAGAAGGTCTATGGATCCAAAAAGCTAGAAGCATGAATAAGCCCATAAGGCTTAGATCATTGTATGCAGCTCTTTCAAAATGTTAATGTATGCTATATATCAAACATCCGTCAAAGCTAAGCTAATTCGGCTAACATAAGACCACAGTTAAACTGAATTTGCATCTAAAGAAATCAAAGTTTGGTGAAGTATACAAAAGGTTCAATGATGCTGATATTTTCCATATATCTGGATCAATCATATGGCTAAAAAAACATATGATGATCTTTTGAGGTGGAATAAAGATCTGGGAACTCAATCACAATTTTCTCACACTGTACAGAATGTAAACAAATTACCATAACTTTACATTTTTGTCTGGTTTTGTGCCTATAAATGCAGACATAATATGACGCAAGCATGTTTAACAAATTGGTAATTCCTTTTCAAAATTGTCAAAATCCCTCATTAATGACAGTCTTGTAGTGTCACTGCAAAGGCCTCTGGTGGATGAATTCCTCCCCCCTGGTGGATTATCTGTGTATTGCATGTATCTAATTGTATACATCAGGTTTTGAAAGAAAACATATATCGCACTGATCATGTAGAGGGCTTCAAAACTCATGTATCAAATATGATATGTTTGGCGTTGTAGGGTTAATATTGTTTTTTGTTGTTATTGTTTCTGTAAATATGATTACAACCTCAGGTCTTCTTATGCACTAGTGGAGAAAACATCAACTCCCATGATCCCACACTGCTTTGTAATATCATCTCCTGTGTCTCTTATTACTGTTTTGAGTTACCTGCAGCAGTACCCTAAAAATTTAAAGAAAAATAATAGAAACAATACGTAGATATCCATCCATCCTGACCTCTTCTTGTTGACTAAAACATAACTATACTCAAAACGTAAAACCATAACAATACAAAGTAAAGATTATTACATAAATCAAAAAGATGCACACAATCTATAAAAAGTAACACACTAGAACACATCGGTAAGTGCAATATAAGGGACAAAAATAAGTCTCTGACAATATAATAAAACCCGTCTTTAAAAGCAAGATTAACTAATAATGTCCATAAATATATGTAATTTTTAGGATTCAGAGGCATTTTTCTGACCCAGATCCACAGCCCTGTTTGAGCCTGTTTAAATCTCTTTGTGCCATCTTTTTCTTACTCCATTTGGAACGCCCCATTTAACTAATAATACCGCACGGCTCCAGTAATCAACATTAATTTAATTTCCTGTCCAAAAGACGTAACAAGGTCACCGAATGTATCATGTATTTCCATAAAGACTGTGTTTGTGTCCTTACGAGAAAGAGAGCGAGAGAAAGGAAATTATGTATGCTCAAAATAATATATTACAGGTCAGCAAGGGTTAATTAAGTGTTTAATATAACACATTAAGATTAGATATGTTGCGACAGTACAAATGCTCACTGGGTGTGTATGTGGGAGAGTTGAGTTATGGTGACCCAATGAAATTCAAGCTGTTTTAAATTGATATTTGGCCCCCAGAGGGATGGAGTTATCATGAAACAATTCCATTTCGATACTTTGCTGCAAATGTCTATACTATTTGTAGATGTGCATGCATAATGTCGTCGCTCCTCTGTGATTAGATCCAGTCACAACGTTTTCTGAATCTGATACAGCAAAATTGAATCATGCTGCCTGCTCTGGTTTGTAATTTTCCACAGACATTTGAGATCAAATCTGGATGGCTGTAGGATAAACAAGTGGAGTCTTAGCATCCTGGTTTTCACTTCTGTATTAAGTCACAAATACAGAGGCTCGTGACGTGTCCATGTTCAGATCACATATCTGCGTATCATTCATAACTCCAAACGGCTTCCATTGTCGTAGTTTCCTGACTAATGTAATGGCTGTCTGTATTTTTTGGATGTTGCTCTGGGTAATATTAAATCTTTTAATATCAGACTCTACATACATTTTAACCTTTGAAACTGGTTGCAGTATTCGTGTGTTTTTACATTGTGAAAGTGTGAGTGTCCATTTATCTTTAGACAAAGTATGACATTTGCATATTTTTTACAAAAATTGTGACTGTCTTATAACACATTTCCACTAAGCGGTACAGTTCGAGGTGGTACCAGTGCTTAATTTATAAAGTGTGAGGTGCCGGAAGTTGTGTGTGTGGGG
>JAPQRP010050279.1:0-10798 GCA_037367295.1 Apogon hyalosoma
TAAAATGATTGGATGGTGTTTTTTCAGTCCTGTCCGTTCCACAGGTGACTACATTTTTTTTATTTTTGTGTTTGAGCGTTTAATTAATTGGTTGTAATCGGGCTGGGAAGGAGATTTTAAGGAATATAGGAAAGAAAAAAAAAAACCTCCAGGAAAACATCTACCCTGCCTTTAATTCCTTAAAAACAGTCTTTAAAGGTATTAAATTTGATACGATCGGTCTTCAGTTCTGTTGCCTTAAACTTGTTCGCTGTTTCATGTTTAAACGTGTCTGTCAAACGTCCAAGCTGCAAAGAAAGTAACGTTAGTCGACTCAGTTCCAAGCGGACGGATTCTATTGAAATTAGGAACCGGTTATCGCTAACTTCGCAGCCCTGGTGAGAAATGACCAGAACAGTGGGAATCAAGGTGCTGGAGTAAGAAATATGTTTTTCCTAAATTCTCGGAGTCATGGATTTTTGCGATGTGGCCTTGAAATAAATAAGCTGTGAAATGGGCATTAAATTCAGTTCTACGTGTTCTTAAAAAGTCATAAATTTAACTTATAGAAAGCTGTAGGAACCCTGTATTAAAAGTGTGCATATTTAGGGTTCAGGTTGGATTGATGTGCATCCAGACCTCAGGACTGGAACATGGACAGAACCTGAGAAGCATAGAACACAGAACAGGACTGTGACGTACAGGAAAACTGGAACCGTTGTTGCTTCATGAGCGTGGAATCGACCTACGGCTCATCAACACACGTTCCAAACGCAGTAATAATGCAGTGTCGTGTTCCAGGTCGTGTGCGTGATGATAATTTGTCGTTTCCTTTCTGTCCAGGCCAGTGAAAAAGATCCAAGTCACAAATTTCAGCCGAATGAAACTGTCACAGAAACGGAAACTCATGTAAGACGCTTTTCTGTTTTTAGCAGAATTAGTTTCCAAAAAATAATCAACTAATTACCTTTAAAAAAAACAAAAATCTCACCTGTGTTTTTCTTGCAGAGAAACGGAGACCATCCGATTCAGCAATGCAATAAAAAGCCTCGCCACCAAAACAACCCTGGCTGAAATCGGCGAGCGGCTGAAGAAGAGGATGAGGCAGGAGGAAGAGCAAGATCCCAGCTAACGGAGGACGAACGGGTCCCAGACCACAGCCCCCTCGTTGACAGGACGGACCTGCTGCCCCTCATGGATAAAGGATCTGACTGACCGGATCCTGAAGGTCAAACCACGAGTGGCTGTGGAAGAGTCTGCGACAAATAAACCGACAAACTGATCCTGAACGGGTGCAGATCAGGAGCAGACGGCGCCAAGGCATTTATATACGTCAGAACACATTTAAGAACTGCTGTCAGCTCGGACGTAGTGGGTTAGAAATGGAGAAAATCTAAAACCCTGTGAACTGTGGAAGAACTGGACAGTGGAACCGGTAGTAATAAAAGCTGATGATATTAAAAAGTATGTTTTGTAAGTGTATTTATTGGCATGAAATACGTCCATGCGTTTGGTTTAACAATGAACTTTAACCTTCTGGTGTCCAGGTGAGCGTATTATGCACACTTTAGACTTCAACTTATTAAAGCTCATATTATTTTACAGAATTTATTTCAGCTCAGAATTCAAAACTTGTTCATTTTTGCCTGTTTTTTTTTTTTTTTTTCTATTGTGATCCATCCACTAAAATCATCCCATTGTAAAGTGTTAAATTCCTACGCTAACACCCTTCTACCAAGTGAGTACAAAACGCACACGGACGCATTTAGCATTTAATACAGAAGAAGAGTGGGGCCACTGGAAAAAAGAAAAGGTCCAATGTGTATTTTTTTATTATTCTGAGAAAAAGTCAGAAATCTGGGAAAAAAGAAAAGTCGGATTTCTGACTTTTTTCTCATAATAATAAAAAAACTGAACCTTTTTTCCCCAGTGGCCCTGACCCTCTTCCATAATTTAACATCTGACTTGGCACAAAAAATACTAATATCTATGAACCACTGTTGTTAATCATTGACATATGACAGAATGAAAAAAATAACTAATCCAATTTTTATGTAGAATATTGGGGGAAAAACATTACGTTGTGTATGTTTTGCATTAAAATGGTTTGTTTACGTTCCAAACATGGCATTTAAAGTGTTAAAAATATGACTGTTCTTGAGTATTTGGTCTCTTTGTTTATGGCTCAAGTTGATGAAATACCAAAAAAAATGTAAAAGTTAAATCAAACCGTGTGGGAAAAAACATTTGGAGTCCAAAATAAATGGAAGAGCAACGAGATAATAAATGTAAAACAGGTTTTGTATAAAAACCCAAACAGTCACATATTTATCATCAGTACATGTTTTGTTTCAGATTCATTAGAACCAGGTTCTTCATTGTTTCCTGCATCATGGTCAGTTTGGTCTTTTTTTTTTTTTTTTCCTGACAAACAGAAGTACACAGCTCAACAGTCAAAAGAATCCAAACACATGCACATGCATATCCTTCATGTGTGTATAAGTGTCGTATCCTGTGTGTTCGGTTCTTTTTTTCTTGTTCCACTTAATTTCATCACATGTTTTCAATTCTTTCCAGGAGTCCTGAGTGAAGACGTAATGAGGCGTGTTGCAGCCTGGTTCTTTAATCCTCTTCCTTCCCTTTTCTGCGGCGTCTGCTCACGGTGTTACTGAAGTTCCTCGTCCTCTGCTGTCGTTAAGTCTGTCAAGTCTCACTTGAATGTGAGCGCTCGTTTGGTGGCAGAGGAATGTAGTTCAGACCAATTACACAACGTGTCACTGAAGGTTTCAGTCAGATGGAGAAAAACAGAATAAGTCTATACCTGCAGGAGGAGGTGGAAGCAGAGAGAGAGAGTGAGAGAGATAACATTGATTTTTTTTTTTTTTAAATCCATGACTGATTTATATAAATGTTAAATTTAACTTAAAGGAAATTAAACTCAGACATGGTTTTTACTTCATTTCTCTCAACATTTTTTTTTTTAATCCATGACTATGTTTATAAATGTTCTGCCTCTAAACGCCTAAAATATTTTTCCTGCTCTGACTGTAAATAATAATTTTCGACCACAACTAAGCATCTACTTCCTTCCCATGTCACTTTGACTTTAAGGAAATATTGATGTTTTTATCTCAGATCCTCATGAACAGGACATTTTACAGCTGTAGACATGATGTGTCCCAATATTTATGTCCACAGAGTTTAGAAACAGCAATATTTCCTGAATTAATGTTTGAGAAATGTAGAGGTAGAACATTTAAAATCACAGTCATGGATTAAAAAAAAAACTACGAGAAATTAATAAAAAACTATCTCTGAGGCATTTTGGAAACAAAGATAACATAGTTTCAAACAAAAGGATCTGGTGGGATTTAAAATGGTACAAATATTACACAAAGTAAGAAATAAACGACTTCTATAACGGAAATTATTCATAGAGGAACTAAAAAAGTGGTGTCTTTATAAGTTGACCTACTGAACATTGTTCCACTGAGGACAGTTCAGTCCACGAGAAGGTTCGCTGACGTCTTAGCAAGATAAGCTTTTTTTTTTTTAAACTTTATTTAGTCATTAATTTACAAACATTTAACACAATATATGAGAAGTAATACAGATAGGACAGAATACATTTACATTTCACATATAAAAAATCAAATAAATACATGAATAATAATTTCTCATTCAAAATTTTATTAAATGTCAGATGAAACATTAAAAATCTTATAACTATCAAAAAAAGTTTTATTCTTTTTATTATTAGCAAGTGTTAATGAGTTATAAAGTGAGTTAAATTCAATTAAAAAATGAGGAAAGGTTAGTTTGGAGGCTGAAAATTTTTGTTTACGAATGAAAAATTTCCCCAATAAAATGAAAAAATGAACTAAACACTGCAAATACTGGTTCTTATTTTCCTAATAACATCTTTCAGGGAAAAACAGTAGGACGTGTTAACATGGGTGAAGATAAAAGAACCCAGGTTAGAGCAAAATAACACTGTGATGTTACATTCAGGAAACAAATGGTTGAAAGTTTCATCAGCGTGTCCACAACAAACACAGCAGTTATCCACATCCTTGAATTTTAGAATTAAAGAGTTGACAGGATAGATCTTATGAAGAATTTTGGAATGAGTTTCTTTTACTTAGTTATAGAAACAGTATTTAGGAGGTAGAAGCCATGCTTTCCTCCAGTCTGTATCCTCTACATAAGAGCGCTGATAAAATGTTCCTGGTGGTGGAAACCTCTTTATCTTGAAAGCTTTGTCTTCTATGTTTACTGTTACATTTCTTTTGTATATTGATACCATTTAAACCCAACACAGACATGCGCTCTGGTCGAATTTCATGACGGAAGGATGAGTGACTTTTTATTAAATTAAATAAGCCAGAGGGGATTGCTTTTATCACAGAATTGTATTCCTTGAAAGGTTTTTTTTTTTTTTTGGAAATAAGTCAAGTCAGTATAGAGCAGTGCCATGTGACGTCACCGGTCACGTGCTTTATGTTTACGCGTCCATATTGGAATATTGGAAGACACCAGAGGCAGCAGAGGCAGCACAGGCAGCACAGGCAGCACAGGCAGGCTGGGTAGGCAGGTGGTGCTGCTTCAGAACTGTAGTCAGGGCTACGTTTTGCGCGGCTCAAACAGCAGGACTCGGTGGACATTAGTCTGTGTCCAGTCCTGGTGTGTTGTTCATGTTCCTGCCGCACACACCCATCAGTCCCAGAGGGTTTCTCATACTGTTGCTTTTCAGCAGAGTTCACAGTTTGAAAATAGTCTACCAAACATATAAACGCTCACTATTAAGCCGTTTCAAATGTCTTATCACTGATACAGCAGCTGCTAAACACAATCTATCGCGACCCGAGCTGCACATATCCGATTTGCGTCGCGCATGCGCAATACGGTCGGCCATTATGGCCACAAAACTACGGCAACTCCATTTGGACAAAACCCGGTTTGCGGACCTTACCCGATCTGCGTTAAAAAAAACAAACAAAAAAAACAAACTTTTTATCAGTATTTAAAAATGCGAATACAGATCGTGAGCCACTTATTCAGTCCAAATGAAGGATTTCACCTCTTACATGGAACTGAAACACTACATGTGCATCTGTTCACTTCTCTGTGTACAAGTGCATCTGCATGTTTCTCCTCTGAAGGCTGTATACAGGCAGGTTATATGTGTTCATATGTGTTTATAGGTGAACAACTTTCTCCATAAATGTATATATTTGCACGTTGTACACACTGGACAGCGCATTCCATATTCTATATTTTGTACATAGTCCCCTACATCCTCGTACTCATCTTCATCTGCTTATCCGGGTCCGGGTCGCAGAGGCAGCAGCCTCAGCAGTGAAGCCCAGACTTCCCTACATCCTATATTGTATTATATCCTCTCATGATCCTCTAATTTCTATCATTCTTACCTTCTAGTATTCCTAGCTCTATGTAAGACTTCTTTCTACATGTTGATGTTTGTATGTCATGCTATTACAAAAGAATTTCCCAAGTTTGGGATCAAGAAAGTACGTCTAAGTAAATTTTGTCAAAATTTTTAATTTAAAAAAAAAAAAAAAAAACGTAAATCAGGTAAGGTCCACAAATTGGTTTTGTCCAAATGGAGTTGCCATAGTTTTGTGGCCATGATGGCCGACCATCTGTGAAGCACATCAGGTAGGTGTGCAGATCAGGTGGCCACACACTCTCTTCTCTTCCAATATGGCGGCGCATTTGTTTACTTCTGGTACTGATGATGTAAATGGCAGCGGTCTATTTAAACCAAGATTATTACATTTTTATGAGGCAAAAACAATAATACTTTTCCAAGGAGATAAACTCCCTTTGTTTCTATTCCTTCATAAATAATAAAGTCCAGTCAGTGACAGTGTTGTGTAGGTTTGCACTTCATATGAATTAGTTCAAGATTCAGTTCATACAGAATCAGATACTTTCATTTACCTTCATAGTTCAACATTTCAATTGAGAACTAGTTAACGTTCAGTTCATTTAACATTTTTTTTGTATATGTGAAGAAAAAAAAATAGTATTTCTGTGCTTATCTTTCTAAATAAACCCTCCCATATTATTGCCCATCACTGCTGTCTCCAGCTGTTGTGAATTTTATTTACACCTCTTTATTTATCAGCTGAGGCAGTAACCCCATATGACCAAGGTTTGATCTGGACCTAAAATGTTCAGTACTTTAGTTGTAAATATGTGAAGTTCAGTTCATAGAAAACTGAATGAACTAGTTCATGCACACCACTGGGGGCAACAATCCTCATGAAATCTGTAATCTGTAAAAAAAAAAAAAAATGAAACAATGCTAAATTAATATAACTATGTTTTTTTTCTGCTTATGTGCCTAGTAAATGTATAAATTGTAATATTTTTACAAAAGGAACGGATCCCAGGAAGAATAGTCTGGACTTTGGTAGATACGAACGGGGATCCTTAAAATAAGAAATAAAGCAGGGCTGTCCACCCGTGGTCCTGCAGAGCCACTATCCTGCATGTTTTAGATGTTTCCTCTTCCAGTCCAGCTGACGGTTGTTCTCAGGCTTCTGCAGCGCTGATGATCGGCTGATCATTTGAATCAGGTGTGATGGAAGAGGGAACCATCTAAAGCATGCAGGATAGTGGCTCTGGAGGACCAGGGTTGGACACTGAAATAAAGAAATAAACATAAAAGTAACCAGCTGGTTGGCTAGGCTCAATAGAACATCCTATTATTGGAAATCTGTTTGTATTGCTTCTACATTTCCATAATTTCTTATTTATAGTTAGATATTTGTAGCTTCACCTGAGAGGCCAGATACTATTTTATTGAATTAAGATTTGATTTTGTTCACAGAGACACTGTGAGGAAAAGGAAAGGGCATAATGACGTCAGGAACTCTTTAGGTGCTAAAGAGTAAGTAGGAAAAACTACGACCTACAGACAACGACAGTAAAAGTGTGGGTGCAGTTCGAGGAAAACGTTCGAAAAGGAGCAGGATGAGTTTTACCTTTTAAAGAGCACAGTGACATTTTTTTTCTTTTTTTTTTGTTAACTTACTGGCTTAAATGTTCTTGGAAGTGTTTGTTTAAATTAGTCATTTGTCTTTTTCTTTTGTTCATCTTTATATTTTATTCCAGCTTATGTTTAAAATCAGGTTCATCACCATCACCATGAATCACCATCATCATCACCATCATCATCGTCTTCAGTAAGTGTCGAATACTGAGCTCTGATTGCTTTTCATTTGACACTGTGCACATCCCATAATATCCATTATTAATGAAGCCTAATGGCCCCGTCCCGCTCTGATCCTGCTATTGATTAGGTTTTTCTTACCTTAAATCTAATCATAGTCTCATCTCTGTCTGTTTTCCTTTACGTATCTTCTTACTCGATCGCTGCTGTTAAGTTTACATTTCATTCCCAACTGCGTGTAAATAGTTTCCTCTGCCCCCCCCCCTGTTTTTACTGCTGTGTTTCACCCTTTTTTCACCCATTTGCATGTTCTTAACAGTCTGCAGGCTGGTGTTTTAGTGTCTGCAATAACACACATCTTATATAAATCTGATTCATTGAAATGAGTTAATCTTGTGAATATTTCATAAACTGAATGTTTATAATCTAATTAATATGAAATAAGAACATATGTAAATTCATTTCTTCCACTGGAATGGTCCAGTGCCTGTTTGGTTCTTATGAAAAGACTTAATTCATGTTTAGGACTAAAACTCTGATAAATACAACACAGATGTGATGTTAGAGGCTATTTATGAGAATATTAATGACACGTACAAACATGTCCTATGATCAATGATTTAGCGACGAGGACAAAGGCAAAATTCATTGGTTGAAATGATTTAATATGTCGTTTTTAAAATACAAGATAAATTACACCGGTCTACACCTCTTTTTTTTTTTGTTTTTGTTTTTTTTTTTTATGATCTGCCTCAGAAATTAGATTAGATTAGATTGGATTAGATTAGATTCCTTTGGTTCCAAAAGCAGCACAAACAGTGAATATACACACAGGAAATATCGCAAGAAAATATCAATACAATAACTGTATAAAAAAAAAACGGTGAAAAATAGCAATTGTGCTTTGGAAAAGTACTAGTAGAAACAAGTGGCAAAGTAGTAAGAATAACAACAATAATAACAACAACGATGATAATAATAATAAGTATCTTAATATGTTATAATATTATAGAATAGTATTATAGTACGCACTATGTGTATACATCAGTTTAATAATCACAGAATAACAATACTAGAAACAAGTGGAAAAGTAGTAATAATGATAATAATAATAGTACTAATAATAATAATAAGTAGCTATCTTTTGTTGTAATATTATAATATAATATAGTATGCAGAATTTGTATATGTATAGTTTAATAATCACAGAATAAAAGTCCTAATAGAGTGATAACATTAATAGTAGTCATAGCAATGATATACAAGTAATATAAGTGTGTAAGTAATAATAATGATAATGATAACAATAAAATGTGCTGCATTGTACATACTTTAATCAGATGAATGACAGAAGTGTTGGTTAGTTGATGTTTTTAATGTATATGATAAAGTGTTATTACACATATATTGGTTTATGTACATTTATACAATAGATTTATAGATTTCCACCAAAAAGAACCTGAAAAGTGAAGGTATTGTAATGAGCAGATATGTTTTTTTGTTTTTTTTTCACGTAGATCTGAGCCAGTTTTCTTATTAAGATCCTCTTTTTAATCCTCACAGTCTCACATTTTGCTCCAGGACTGTAAACTACAGCCGACCAGCATTTTTGAATGATTTTTTCTTTGGTAAAGTTGTTCTGCTTTTATTCTGGAGGTGCTTTATTTGTAGACCAGTGCCATGAGCGACTGACCAGACACGAAGCAAAACTAGATCAGTTTGAGTGACACGTAAGAGTTTGTCCTGAGATGAGCTGCTATCATTATCATTAAATAATTTCATTTCTTTAGTTTTTATTGTAAAACAAGCTGTATTTTACAGTTCTTTTGACGCGTTTCCCTCTAAAATATCTGAAATATTCTTCATAAATGTTTTAAATCACAAATAAATGGTTTCTTCCATTTTTACAAAAACAAAAATCAGCCTTTGAACTGGAAAGAAATAATATTTGACATTTATGGTCACAACATTTCTGTCACACTGATGAATGTGACTGGGGTTTAGCATCATCCTCATCATCATCATCATCATCATCGTTCAACTGTAAATAGGAAACATCTGAAATAATCGAAGCGGTGCCGTTTCAGTGTGAACTCCCCTGATCGCAGATATGTTTTCCACCTCATCTGCTTGCTGATTACAGTCTGACAATATGTTCATTGGGTTTGTGGCTCTGCGGCGCCCTGACAACAGTTGCTATGGTTATTAGTGATGAGTCAGCTGATCTTATTCTGAATACAGCAGGACAACAACATCCCCAAAATAGAAGTGTGGGAAAGGTTGTGTGGGTGTTAATAGCAATAAGACCATTTTGGTGCCTTTGAAATGTTTGGATTTAGAGCCACTTCAGACCCACGAAGACGACGTTTACTGTTTACACCAGGACGGAAATAATCACAGCATGAACCCTGGAGAGGCTCCTTCATCTGTAATCTGCACAGACACGTACGAACGTCCACATGCTCCTCATACGCTTTGTTTTACAGTTTTTTGCATATATATATATATATTTATACTGGACACGGCACAGGCGTCTTAAAAAGTCTTGAATTTACAAATCTGCATTTAATATCTTAAAAAAGCCTCCAACGTGTATTCCGTTTGTTATGATGCGTGTCGAGTGTTGAGCCATAAACGTGTTTGACTGTGTCTGGGAAGCTGCAAAGAAACTCACGTCAGTCGACTCTTCTGCGTTCCAGGCAGGTTTCTGAGCCCTAAGTCACGACTTCAAACCACGACTCACGACTTCGGAACGTTCCGGACAAGTCGCACCAAACTGCCCGAGCGCAAGGAATTGTGGGAGCTGGATGTGACCGAGCCGTCACGGCGGACCGTAGGGAGCTTCTGTTCATTTACAGTCACTTCTGTCCCAGAGGTGTTTGCGTTTGATTGTTTGAGGGAAACAGAGGAGGGAAAACAGCGCATAAGGCAAGAGGAGCTGTTCTACCTGTGGTGTTCCCTTATTTGTGTGTTTGGATTCGTATTTGGTATTAGTTTATTCTTCCACTCAATGGACTGAAAACTAGCGAACGCGAGAGCAGCTGCTGATTCTGCAGAACATTTACCGATAAATAACTTTAGAGCAAAACCTGATTTTAATAAACAATCTGCATAAAGACCACCTCCAGTCAGGCCTTTTTTATTTATTTATTTAGTTATTTATTTATTTATTTCGCATCCATCCAGGCCTTTTTTATTTATTTATTTATTTATTTCGCATCCATCCAGACCTTTTTTATTTATTTATTTAGTTATTTATTTATTTATTTAGCATCCACCTAGCCTTTTATATTTATTTATCTATTTATTTATTTCGCATCCATCCAGGCCTTATTTATTTATTTATTTAGCATCCATCCAGGCCTTTTTTATTTATTTATTTATTTAGCATCCATCCAGGCCTTTTTTTATTTATTTATTTATGTAGCATCCATCCAGGCCTTTTTTTATTTATTTATTTATTTAGCATCCATCCAGGCCTTTTTTTATTTATTTATTTATTTAGCATCCATCCAGGCCTTTTTTTATTTATTTATTTATTTAGCATCCATCCAGGCCTTTTTTTATTTATTTATTTATTTAGCATCCATCCAGGCCTTTTTTTATTTATTTATTTAT
>JAPQRP010050280.1:0-10795 GCA_037367295.1 Apogon hyalosoma
AATCTGCCAATGGAACAAATGAAAATAATCTTGGTTAGATTTGTTCAGTCAGATTTTCCAGATCTATTGTCTATAGATCAGTTCTTATATCTCAGTGTAAAGTTCCTCTGCAGGTGATTCTGTCTGATTTTAAGTGTGATGAGATATTTGGACTAGAAATGAGACAAATACACTGGGTCAGATTTTAATTTTTTCAGTGTGGATGTAATGTTCACTGATGGTTGGATCTGTCGTCCTCATTCCATATCCAGTGGTAGAAATGTGCAACTGAAGCGTTTGGTGCTGACTGTTTCACGACGAGTCCTTGAAAAAAGAAAAGAAAAGAAAAGAAAAGCAAAGCCCCCGGTGCATGTGAGCGGCTGCACAGGCCTTTCCAATCCACTGTTCTGTCCAAATGCCTGAACTCCCTGGGGTCAATGTGCCTCTGTCTTTTATAACGGCTCCATTTGAGGAGAAGATGAACGCATTCCCTTCTCCACCCCCACCCCCCCTCTGCTGTCTGGGTGGTAAAACCTGACAGAGATGATGCTCAAACCCAGGAGACCCTGTCAGGACCAGGGCTTGGACCTCCTCGGATTTCTACAGGTCTGAGGACTCATGTGGGTTGAGTCCAGTAGTCCTGAAGATCCGTCCTGTGGTTCTGGTTCTGATTAAAGCCAAGGACACACAGCCAAGGAGCCTCTTCGTCTTAATGACAGCGGTTATTACGACACAGACAAAACCCCTTAAAAATAAGACGTCTGAGGACAGAAGTGTTCCACACAGCTGAACCAGACTAAGACCAACAACTTTATCTTACCTTGTCTTATTTTATCTTATCTTAACATACCTTATTTTATTTTATCTAATCTTAACATACTTTTCTTATCTTACCTTATCTTACTTTATCTTACCTTACCTGGCCTTACCTTATTTATTTTATCTAATCTAATCTTAACATACTTACCTTATCTTACCTTACCTCACCTTACCTGGCCATACCTTATTTTATTTTATTTTATTTTATTTTATCTTAACATACTTTTCTTATCTTACCTTATCTTACTTTATCTTATCGTACCTGGCCTTACCTTATCATGTAAACAGGCCCAGTGTTAAATCCAAAGACTTTGGGACTCGTTCATAATTTATCATATTATAATTCAGAAATACAAATGAGCCCATTTTCAGTAATGACATTACAGTGAAAGAGACAAAAAGCCTGTTCATATTTTACATTTTCGCTGCTTCTATGTTGCATGAGTGCAGACCCCCCCCCAAGAGTTGATCTAGTGGGATGAATACTCCATCCTTCATCCTGATCGTCTGAGAATAATATAATTATATATGACAGAGTTTAGAGGAGTTTAGTTCATGGAGGTCTGACTTGTGACATGTGAAGGTCTATAAAAGTCCAGAACAAGAGGACGGACCGAGGACAGTATCAGGTCCAGCAGGTCCAGGTCCTAATGCACAGGCTGTTGGAAAACCCCTATAGACAGGTTTATTATTAGTAGTAGTATCATCATCATCATTATTACAAGTATTACAAGGCAAGAGAAGCTGTTCTATGCTCCATTATTACCACAGGTTATGTCTTCATCAGGGTTTGTTTGTTTGTCTATATTATATCCTGCATTTTATTTGAACTGGATTTTTATTAGGAACAGTCTGTGGTGTTCTAATTGTAATGAAATATATATTGAATCATTTAAAAAATATGTTTTATTAGTCATTTTTTATTTGTATTTTTATCAATTACTTGAAATTCCAGGCGACCTGACGGTTAAAAAACACTGTCTTATTGGTTCTGCAGTTTCATTAAACACTGTTCAAGCAGACGATCTTGAAAAACAGTGAATCCGTCGCCAAACTGGACCAGTTTATCGTCCGTGGACCTTTTCCAGGCTGTAAATTATGACGGTCGTGTGTTCTGGGAGAGATTTATCCACATTTACAAACACTGATTAAATTGTCGCGAGCTATTTCTTTCAACTTTGGTTTATTTTCACTGAACCAAGATGAGACAACTGCAATGGATGTGGCGTTGTAATGAGGACCAGGAACAGAAGTGGTGCGCACGTGTGTTCGTCGGGGTTCTTCTGCGCATATGTGCAGGTGTTTGTGCGTGTGTTTGCTCATTTGTTTAGTCAGTGAAGCTCCGCTGCCCAAACCCCGTGAACACAGTCTGCAGGGGGATAAACATCCGACACACTGGCTTCTACAACAAACACACGTTTGACGGTGTTGATGTGACGCTTCAGTGGCATCGGTGTGAGCGCAGGCCAGTTCCAGTGGTTCAACCAGGGTTCACGCTCACACAGGTCACAAAGGTGAAGCATCAGAAACGCCCACACTCTGGAATACAGTAAAGCCGTCGAAGAACACATAGACGACCTCCGTTTACAGTCGACTAGAGGGAAAAAAAATAAAGCGGTGGAGGGGCCTGGATGGTGTCCAGGTGTGGGGCCCGGCGGTCCCCCTTCGGTCGTTAAACCACAGGCCAGTGTTCAGGACAGTTTACTGGACTCCTCTGAGTGTTCCGAACCCAGGATGGAGCTGAAAGACCAAGATCAAGACCAGGACCAGCGCTGACAACGCACCGCCATAACTCCCAAACGTCCACATCCACTGAAGGTCACCAACGACGTATTTACTATGAATATTATAAACGCAGTGAAAGCAGAATCTGTCAGGTGGGTCTGTATTCGCTGGTTCCAGTTCATCGACCAATAGACCACGAGTACTGAGAAGGCGCTGCGTCGGCTCACGTCATCTTCGTCATCCTCATCACTGTCTTCATCGCTGTCACTGTCTTTGTCGTCTTCGTTGTTGTCTTCGTTGTCATTGTCTTCATCGCTGTTATCTTCTTCATTGTTGTCTGCGTTGTTGTCTTTCTCTTCGTCATCGTCTTCATTGCCATCTTCGTCACTGTCATTATCATCTTTGTCACTGTCTTCATCACTGTCATCTTCGTTGTCTACATTGTCATTGTGTCTTCATCATCATCTTTGTCGTCTTCTTCACTGTCTTCATCGTTGTCATTGTCTTTATCAGTGTCGTCTTCTTCGTCATCGTCTGTTTTTGTCATTGTCTTTGCCATCGTTATCATCTTTGCTGTCTTCGTTGCTGTCTTTGTCATTGTCATGTTCTTCATCACTGTCTTCGTCATCATCTTTGTCTTTGTTGTCATCTTCATCATTGTCTTTGTTTTCATCATCATCCTCTTCATCGTTATCTTCATCGTCATCATCTTCATCATTGGCAATTTCTTGAAACATCTCTGACCAAACTACTGGTTGGATTCATTTCCAATTTTATTTGTATCTTTCCTCGGAAAATGTCTACAAAGTTGGTTCACACTTTTCAGACACTTTGATTTTTTGAAATATTCTAAATGTTCCTTTCCTTCTACTGGTCCATATGGTGATGGTTTCTAACGTAAATGGTTCCAGATATCAGTCTAGTTCCTATTGATCACTGATAGAAGTCATATATGGACTGTGATTGGATGAGTTGAGTTCTCCTCCAGTGAAAGTCCCGCCTACTTCTATAGTTAGATTGATCTGCATCCAGACCAAAGGACTGGAACATAGAATAGAACCTGACATAGAACATATAGAACAGATGCAGACGTACAGGGACACTGGAACTGTTTTTATTTCATGTGGTTCCACCTACTCACTCACCAAGTGACAAATATAGATTTTCTTTCCGTTCCGTTGCCGGCGTTGTTGGCTGAATTGAAGGAACTCCTTGAAAAGCGTTCATGTGTTTATCCTTCTTCAAGTCAAATCGATAAAATCACTTCTGCTAAAGAACTGACAGTGAAAAACAGTTTTGCTCTTAATGTTTCCAAAGCTGGGCCTTCATTCCCAGACTCATTAAAGCTGCACCGTATATTGTTTCGTCATTGTCGTATTCATGTGTGCATTTACAAAAACATCACTCTTCAACTTTACGCCGCATGATTCAGAAAGAAAAGTGGCATGGATCTCATTTTCAGAGCCTGTTCTGCAGTAGAAGTCTGTCTTCAGGACGTGACTTCCCCTGATTTAATTTACAGTTTGTTGATGTGAGTGCCTTCGGTTTTCCCATTACTGCCATTACCTAAACAGTGGCCGACCGCCATCGGCTCATTTGTCCCTCCACTGTTTCACAGTGAGCTGCAAGTACTTCAACACTTCTTACAATAACAGAAAAGTTCTAACATTTTGTTTTGTCGCGTTGGTTCAACAAAGCATCTGTGAAATTACACTGGTTCAAATCTCAGCTGTCAGAAATGTGCTTCAGATGTGACACTGAAGTCGCTGGCCTGACATGTGCTCCACTTGAACCAGGATCACAGGGGTTAATGTTCCAGTGGACCCTGAACTTTGTTTACGGTGGAACTTTACAAGCTTTTGTGGTTCTCTACACAACTCAAATTTATGGAAGTTGCTCTGTGTGTAACCAGGAAACATTGGAAGGATTGGCACTTTTTGCTTTAATTAAGCAAAAAAATCTGCCATTGGAACCAGTGAAAATGATCTTGGTCAGATTTGTTGAATCAGATTTTCCAGATCTATTGTCTATAAATCAGTTCTTATGTCTCACTGAAAAGTTCCTCTGTTGGTGATTCTGTCTGATTTTAAGTGTGATGAGATATTTGGACTAGAAATGACACAAATACACTTGGTCAGATGTAGATTTTTCCAATAGTATACTACTTTACTATACTATACTATACTGTACTTTACTATACTGTATTGTACTATACTGCATGTTGATATTCTTCTGTTTTCTGGATGAGTGTCATGTTTTGTCTAAAAACTGTGTCAGACCAAATGGCAGTGACCTGTGGGGTCCCCCAGGGGTCCATCCTGGAACCCCTCTTGTTCAATCAACTCAGTCAGACAACTGAAAGTGTTCTATCTGCACTCCTTTTTATTTTAATGGATTATTATTTATGTTTTAATTGTGTGTTTTTAACTTTTTTGTAAAGTACTGTGAATTGGCCTGTTTGAATTGTTCTACACTAATAAATCTGCTTTACTATGAAGTATGGAAGGTGCTGATCCCAACAACAGTGAGTGCCCCTGTTCTAAGCCACATCCGCTCAGATTTAGGATCAGTTGTAATTGATTTGTAAAGGCTATCTGAGCAACAAATGCAGGAAAACCACTGTAAGTTTGGCTGACAGTGAAGAATGACTTGAACACACACCAGATGGTTCCTGAACGATGCGGTAATATTAATTTAGTTCATGTTGATTAAGTCCTCATGTCGGATTTGTTATGAATTGTCTCTCAGATCAGTCATGTACCTTAATAAAAGTGGAGTTTTCTTGTTCTGGTCCACTGGGGAAGAAACTGATGCTGTGAAAACACGCTCACCACAAATGTCTCCTCTGACGAGAGGGAAATGAGAGGAAACCAGACGAGGCTAATGGTAATGTAGCTGTGCTGCTTTGATTATATCTGCATGCATGGTTAACACTCGTCACTCGGAGCCGCCCTGGTTCAGTTTGACAGCATGGTTTCCAGTTTAATTTGATGTGTTAGTTGTATTTACCACAGTTTGAGATGTAAATACGGCTGTCGTAGTTTCCTCAAAGCGCTGGAGTACCTTTGTTTGTGGAATTAAATGAAGCATAAATAACTGTAAATGCATCATACTTGGCAAACGGTGATATTTGTTATTGTTTTAAGTCAGCCAGATGTTACAAATCATCACTGTCAGGGGGAAACCTCGTAAGCTAACCTAATTATTATTATTATTTTTATTATTATTATTATTATAAGGGGGGGCATGCGGACAGGAACCCCCTGGCCATCGAAGCCGACAGGTCACATTGACATGCTGGTTGTGGGTGCAGGGACTGGCAGTCTGAAGCTCCATCTGCAGCCGCTAGCACTATGCTGCTAATGTTGGCTGCAAAGCTTAAGAGCTAGCAGGCTAACAAACATCAGCATCTCCCATCTGTCACTCTGTCCCGGCCCCGTAAGCGATTAGCATACTATCATCCAGGGGCTAACCTTTATAGAAACAACAAACATCTAGATTCTAGACCTTCACCTGTACAAGAGACAAGTATCATACAACACCAGCTAAGAGCCAACATCAAAGCTAGTTATGCTAGTTGCCAGTCGGTAAAATCCATATATCTACAGGAACACATATAAGGATTTTTTTTTTTTTTTTTTTATCACATTGATGTACATTGTATTATGTTATAAACATCTAAATTCATGTTTCATAGTAGCAAAAAGTTTAGAAATTGAAGGATAACACAAAGTTTCATCCAAAAAATCAACCTGGTAACTTTGTTTTTTGACATACAGTTTTATTTTTCAAACTGTATCGCCTGTCTGTAATTAGCTTTGGTTATAATTACAAGCACTTTCAAGCACTCAAACTAAGATTCAAGCACTTTTCAGAACTTGAAAACACAACCTTGAAATTCAAGCATTTTCAGTGATTTCAAGGATTCAATCTTTTTCCGATTGTGGATTCTCAATTGAATATGAAAAGAACCAATTACTATATTTAGAGTATTTTACCATTTTACCTTTACACTTATTCATGCAGAAAAAGTTGTGTTTTTATTCGTCAGCTGTTCTTGCAAGTGGCAACGCTCTGTTTGAGGCATAAATCCACTCATAGTTCCCTTTTTTTTCCAGATACAGCTGCCTGTGAGTTTTTTTCTTCAATACGTCTCAGTACAGCTGGAACAAAAATCATTGTTCCCATCATTCTTCAATCAGTTATAATGCAGTTGAGCGCACATTCGACCTTAACACGCTTATGGCACAGGCCGTCACTGAAGTGCAGGTGTAAAACCCAAATGTTTGACTCTTTTGCAGCCTTCACTCTACAGGGTTCATACAGGTGCTTGAATTTCAATATTGTGTTTTCAAGGTCTGAAAATAGGGCCAAAGCCTACAAGACTGTGAGCTATCCAAACTTCTAAGTAGGAGGTAGGTGAGGTATGTTGCGGTACTTATTTTATGAACAATGCCTGGATGCTTGTTGGCTAACGCAGATGTTAGCATACTCACTAGTAATCACGGTTGTTTATGTCACGTAGGCGTATGTTTGTTCAGTTTACTAGATCACCCTTTGCCTGCCTCAGGAGTGTGTTTTTATTACTAACCACAGAATTTGGTCAGTTGAATCTAGTTTTTGTGAAACATATGTAGTTCATTATATGATGAAGTCATTTTTTCATTTTCCAATTGTAGATTCTCAATTGAATATGAAAAGAACCAATGATACACAGGGTTATAGTGCACACCTTAACTGATGTTCCTTTTTGCAGAGTTGGACCTTTTTTCTTTTTTTTTTCTTTTTTTTTACGCGGTAAAGCAGTCCAAACCTCCCAAATTAATCCCATCCCTCTGTCCTGGTGATGGTCCCGAACAGCCCACCCCTCCTCCTTTGAGCCTCCACTTTTCTAAATCGCACAATGGGTGAAGTAACACTTTAAAAAACAATTTACAGCAGGAGGGAACTTTACTTGTACTTTTCTTTGCTTACTTTTCACTCAGAACTGTTACTTGGAAGAACGACGCCTCCGATTTTCTCCTCCGGGGCTTAACGTCACATGTTATCGTGTTTCCCGATCGTCATTACTTCGCCGTTACAGTTTGTCTTGTGTTTATTAATCGCCATCGTGGGAATAAAAGCAGTGATTGGTTTATTTTAAAGTTAGTCTTACTGAATACGACCGCAGGCAGTGCAGTGATTAGAGGCAAATCCCGGTAACGTTGACATATGGGAAGCATCAAGTCGTTCCAAACTGTCACTTCCTTCCCCTTTATTTTCCTGATGGAGAACCAGTGGCTCTGTCCATTCTTCAGTGCCCATTAGAAAGGTCACATCAGGTCATTATAAAGGATCTGAGTTAAAGCCGTGGACCTGTGGGTATCCATGTTGAGGTGGAAATCCAACAGGATATGGGCTGAAAATTCAGGCGGGAGTCGTACCTGTATCTGCACCGGAGCTTTACAAGGAAGGAAAGGCTCAGCGGTAATGGCTTGTTTACACTGTTTGGAAAGCTTGGCTCTTTTGATTCATGTAATTGGCCTCTGACTCAATCAATCAAGGTATCAATCAGCACTCTGCAGTTTGGGTAAACATATTAATCGCTTTGGGTTTCTGCTCTCTCGATGGCGCCCCTCAGGAAAGGTCAACAACGGCTCTGAATGAGCAGATTGTAACGGATCTCATCTGAAGATCGCATTTCTATCATAAACAAACACTTGAATAAGCAGGAGAACCATTATTAAAGGTAACGTCGCAGCTCAGACAACAAAGAGCAGCCTCGGACTTTCTCCCATCCAGGCAGGAAATGACAGGTTATAATGGCAATGGCTCCCGGAAGACTCTCGAGGAGCGAGGTATCTATTTCAATCAGCTGAAGGGCCATTTACCTCGGCTCTCCACGTGTGGTTTCACTTTTAGATGCACAGACTAACAGGCTTTCAGCGCTGTGGTTGGTGAATTTAGACTGTTGTGCTGCCATCAAGATTCAGGAGGGATCGGAGTGAGTCATGGTTTTGTTTGTGAACACGTCGTCTGACATGCTCGGCTAAAAATCTGAAGGTTGACGCTACTTGGGTGTAACTTAAAGTAATGGAAGTCAGAGCCCTTTCCCCTCTTTCTGGACAGGAAACTTGACACTAAGAGTTGAAATTACTGATTTAAAGGGCTCATATTAATCTAACCCCACTTTTCTTTTTCTTAGTCTGTGGTTCATGTATTGTGTATTTGGACCCTATGAGTTCATACAGTTTGACCTTTCTGGTGTCATTACTCAGAAATAGGGCTGAAGATGGAGCTGTGGAGTTGAATGAATGAAGAATTCAGACCCAAGCAGAGCATTTACAGTTTATGGAGACCACAGGGAAAGGTTGGAAAAGGAACGAATTCCACTGAAAAAAAGACAAATATCACTTGTTTTATCCATTTTTTTTTTTTTTAACCAAGTGTGTGTCATTGTTACTTTTGATTCCAGGCTGATCTCAGTAAATGGTGTTGGATGTCATGCCAGTTGTTACTAGCCTGGTCAGCCATCCGGTGTGTTCAATACTGAAAAAACAGTCTGGAACAGGTCCATTCGATGTGGATTACGTCCGATCTATTTTATACCAGACCAATCACAAGTCTTGGGGGGGTGTTTCGCACTGCGTCATATGCACCGACTTCTTTCTGTTGCAAGTCAGTCAGTTCCAAGTCCACAAAATCTCTTCACAACTGTTGTCGGTTGTTTGATTCAATAATAGGGGTTGAATGACAGATTACACCCTGTATTCTTACGTTTCTCTGACAAAAGCGTCATGTCCATCTTAGCTGTGATTGGTTTACTCGGCGCCTGTTAGTCCCGCCTTCATATTTGGATTCAGGTCCTGTGATTTCAGACGGATTTCTTATTGGGAAAGATGGATGGCTGGCCTGGCTAAGTTGTTATGGCATTTTACGTGCTATACCTATGCTTTTTCGACCTTTGGCATGTTAGTAAACACCATTTGATCGCGTGTAAATTTACAGCAAGGTCTCCGGTTCACCAAAACCTAACCGCTAACCCTCAGTGTGTGGTATTTGACACATCGATTCAGGTTGGACAAGGGGCTAATAAAGGTGTGAACACATGCAGAAAACTTATAATGCGAACAGATAACACAGCAATTAAAAGCGGCGTGTGTATTTACGCTAGTCATGATTTCACATTGCATGATTCGTTTTTTTCCTCATCTTGGATCTAAACCCTCCAGTCATCCTTCATTGTGACTTCATGCAGAATCATGTGCACAGTTTGACGCTGTTTTCATGTAATTTGGTCTCCGACTCAGTCAATCATGGTATCAATCATCCCCCTGCAGCTTCAGTAATCATATTAATCACTTTAGATTCCTACTGTCTGGACGATGCCCTACGGGTACGATCAACAGCAGGGAGACGACTGAAAAGAAACTCAATTTATGATAAACACCCAAATAAACAGAACAAGCTTTATTAGAGGAAACATTGTGACGGTGCTCGTACTTGGGCCCATTAAGGCAAGGAACAGCAGACGGTAAAATGTAATGGAACAAAATATATTGGAGTTCTGATCTATTACACAAGTGCAGCGAGGAACCTGGACTCCACAGAAAAGATTGTGTTTGTATGAATTCTACGGACTGTGTCGGCCCACTACGGTCCAATTTAGGCCACCATAGTCTCATAATGAACTGAAAATGTTGTGATTTATTCTTTAGAGACACACTAAGACTGTTTGGATGTTCCGCATGGATCTATTGTGTTCCAGAGGGAGTAGATGAACATTAATGCATGTAGTCCAGCACCGCCTGGACTAAAGAACATCACGACCAAGAAGTAGCGAAGTAAGTGGTTACGACATGATAGAAACACGATAAAGCCTGTGATAGAAAAGGACAAAACTTAACCTGGAAAAATGTGTCATAACTTGGGCTGGTGTTGATTTCAAACTCTTTTGATATCGTAGAGTGGTGGGAACATAAGTAAAAGGTGTTGTCTTCAGATGTCCCTCATAAGCCTCCAGTAAACACTAACGAATCACTATACAATGACATAAATACACTTGCTAACTTAGCAACATCAATGCTAGCAGCAAGCAATTATTCAATGTTCTTTGTATAAAGAAAAACAATTAAATTATTATTATATTATAAATTATTTCAACACCTAAACCAGGGAACATCTTGTGTTTTGACAGTTTCTAAACTTCTTACTTCTTAATTAGTTGCGTCTATAACTAGTTGCGTCTCCACATTTGCACATATAAGGTCCAGACTTCAGACCAACATTTCTC
>JAPQRP010050281.1:0-10795 GCA_037367295.1 Apogon hyalosoma
CAGGAGCGCAGGGACAGGGCATGTTCAGTTTCATATTGACTGGCCAAATTGTCCAAGAGACAGAAAAGCATCACTTTACAACCTCACAGCTGACAGAGTTATCATACTACTTAAGATCATTAACCTTATTAGGCTGTGAAATAATATTCATAAACTACTTATTTTTTAACTACCCAAAACTAACTTAAAATAATCAAAGGTAGCTTGGTTATTAAAACCATATCACAGATGTGCCGAAAAGTCATCCAATACAATATGTTTCCAGCCTTATTCCATACTAATTTTGTGTTTTGTTTACTTCTTTGTAAAAGCATTACTAGAGGCTGTGACTTGTGTAAATGTAGTACATTTTAGGTAAACAAAATCTCAAAATAAGTAGAATAAAAATAAATCATCTTTCTGTCCCCACTGTCTATTCTTTTCTCACCTACCCCATCTCTTTTTCTAACACCTTAAGCCATACGAGCTCATGCCTTATTAGCTGCCAGTTTTAGTGCTATCATGGCTAATTACCAGGACTAATCTCTGCTAATGACGACATTACGAGGTGTACAGTACATGTAGCAGCATAACCAATGTAGAAGATAACCAAAGGAGGCTTAAGTTCAAGAATAAACCGGTATATATCTGCGTTCTTGTGGTGCATTCAATGCCTGTGCGTAGGTGTGTTTGACAGAGAGACGGAGAAAGAGGATGCAGCCGAGGGAGAGATGCACATGTGTGAAAGAAGGAGGAAGATTGGAGGGCGTTTGAAAGAGATAGTGTGAAAGACGATGAGGAATGACAGCAGCAGTCTGGTGAAATTAGATAGTCAAAAACCAATACAGCAAACCGCGTTCCATATGATGAGCTTTTCAGTGGCGCTAATATGAAAACAGGCCAATATAAATAAAAGCAAATGGTGACTTACTATCAGATAATAGCGTGACAAATTCTACATGTTTGTACTTACTAGCATTAAAAATCTACCAGTGCCTTAAGAGGTAAGATTTAAGAGAGAAAGTTAGTATTTTACCTTGATAATCCAAATCCAACAAAACAAACTTCATAGACAATACATTGATAATAGGTGTAAAACCATGCAGTGTTTGTTCTTGACAGGCTAAACTAGATAGATAGATGGATGGATAGATAGATAGATAGATGGACGGACGGACGGACGGACGGACTTTATTTATCCCAAACTGGGAAATTACAGTGTAACAGCAGCAGCATGACACACATTCAGTAACAATATAAAACCACAGCAAACATGAGTAAAGACAAATATACATAAGAGCAAACACTATAAATTAAAGTATAAAAATATCTGGATAGAATCTGGATAATGGCTGTAATGTACTGAAAAACAACTGTAATGTACTGAAATATAACTGTAAGGTGGAAAACAAGTTGAAATATCCCAAACAGGAAATGTGCAAAATAACATTCAAGAGCAAATGGAATTATGACCAGAGACCTCAGACAGAGGTGAGTACAGTGTTATGGAATGTAGCAGGAACAAATTCCTGAACTTTTCCTAAATACGTCATCAGGCGCTTTTCCATTTACCTTAAAATTGTGCAAATATAACTTGCGCATAAAAATGTGCGCAATAGAAAAATAGTTTTCGCCAAAACTCTTGTTTTTTGCTGAATTGTTTTTGCGCTGGCAAAAGGTTTTTTTTTTTTCTTTTTTCAGTCAAAATTGGTATATCGCATAAAATTGCAATGGAAAGACCTTTTTCCACAACTAGAGTCACATGAACAAAAAAAACAGATGTTGACAGATGTTACAACAAGCAAAGAAGAAGAGTTTTAAAGGAAACATGATGCAATATGTGTGGACACACCAGGAAACTGAATCATTTTTTAATTTAATATGGGAGGGGTAATATATAATAATGATAATGAATATATCTGTAAATCAATATAATATTTATGTTCGTCACTATGTTAATGGAATGACTTTTCGTGTCATCTCGCGATAATAAATGATCACATTTGTGATTTAATGGGAAAAATGATATTGCACACTTCTCTTTTTTTGACATTTAGCTAATATCAGTAAAGTTTTGCACATATGTCCAATAGAAAAGCGACGACTGATAATTCTTAACTGCATTCAGTCAGAATGTAATGCTCCAAACACAATAACTAAGGTAGGTCTAAGCTAAGTGACCATTCAGTACTCCTGTTGAGATGTGAGAGTTCAAACCTGAGACATCACAGTAACAAAACAATCAGCTTAACATCATCGCAGCAACAATAGCAAAACGACGACATTGAAATGTACAGATGGATTTTTTCCCTCCTACCTTTCAGAGACTCTGTGTGGGTGTGTGAGAGAGCATGAAGAACACTACAATCAGGAGAGGAAAAAAACCACACAAACAAACATAAAGACCTCAGCTGCTTCACACTATTACCTTGAGGACGGCCTCTCAGAGCACTGTCTACAGAGTGTTTAACAAATAAAAGGAAAACTAAAACTATAAAAGACAAGGATAATTTACTTTGCCTTTAGCGCTTAATCCATTATGAATGCTCACAGTAAGGCATAGACACATACTTTGAGCTGAAACAATAGAGCCGTGTTTCATCAAAGGCTGTCTGACACATTTGCATTAAGACTGTAGGCACCATTCACTTCTATGCTTTGGAATATCCCCTGGAGCTGTTTAATTTTTCCTTTTATTGTGCATAAATACTTAGATTTCTATTTTTATGTAACAAATAGTTTGTATGGTTTATGGCTTTGACCCACAGTCAGAATTTTATACAGCAGGGAGGACATGCGGTACGCATGTTGTGTGCTCTTAGATAATCCCAACTACTGCACATCAGTGAAATCAATGAAAGTGTGCCCTGAGCAACATAGTGGCCCTAAGGGGGCTGCTCACTGTTTGAATATTTCAAAACTTAAAGAACTTCTTGACTAAAGCATCTAACGCAGGGAAACTGAGCTCTTCTCTGGCCTAATAGTCTTAGTGTTGAATGGTGGGTTGGAGATGGGAAAGCAGCTTCTGCAGCTGGTTCCGCTATTGTGGCTTGTGTATGGCTGTTCAAGAGCAAGTATTCCATTCATGTTTTGATTCATCATTTCCACATGCTGACAAGATTTCCCAGCAGCCACTTGGAATTAATTTGAGCAATTAGGATGCATCTGCACACTCCCTGTAGTGTGGATAAAATGATGGTGTTTGTTGCAGCTGTGTTTTGTGATTTAGGCTTTAGGAAGATGGAAATGCCAAATATACCATTATCTCATATCACCAGCAGCATTTAACATAGGAATTCTAAGATGTGTGTTTAATACTTGCTCTCTTCACAGGTGGTGTACAAGAACAATGACTTTAAGCTGGAGCTTTCACGGCTGGCCATTGAAAGAGACCCCAAAATCACCCTGAATGGTGACCTGGTGTTCCGTTGCGAAGACGTGGCAGCTCTGGACCCGGTCACATTTGAGACTCCTGAGTCATACATCTCTCTGCCGAAGTGGAACACCAAGAAAACTGGATCCATCTCCTTTGACTTCCGCACAACAGAGCCCAGCGGGCTTCTTCTGTTCAGCCACGGTCGCCCACAGGGTCCCAAAGAGCAAAAACCTGGGAGGGAGTTGAAGACTGATTACTTTGCCATGGAGCTGCTGGATGGGTATTTGTACCTGCTGATCGATATGGGCTCTGGAAAAACAAAGCTGAAGGCCAGCAACAAGAAGGTCAATGACGGGGAATGGTGCCATGTGGATTTCCAGAGGGAAGGAAGGAAAGGTGAGCAGTAGTTTAAACTTGTGGTCAAGAGTGGTCTGTGACCCAGAGCAACAGCACTGAGCACACAGATTCTTCAAACCATAGTCTGGATCAGTGTGTCACCACAGGCTAACACAAGACAATTGATATGTTGATATTCTCACCTGTAAGAGACAGAGAATTTTACATAAAAAAAGCCATTTAAATCTCTTTCTGCTAATAGAACAAACCCACTTTTGTCATTTTAAGTTCAGTTATCCTGGGGCTTTCCAGTGTTAGAAAAAGTGAAAAACAGTTCCAGTACTTCCCCTTTTTTATGCATCTGCTTGAAAATTTTAGGGCTTGGTCCTTGGCTGGTGCCATGCTCCACCAAGTTTCATGAAAATTTGTGTAGTAGTTTTTGCATAATCTTGCTGACAGACAGGAGAGTGATCACATAACCTTGGTGGTATCTGTGAATATAGGTAGATTTTTTTTCTACCTATCTGTGTTCTGATGGCTGCCTGCATGTGGGCACAAACAGGAGCATCTGCATGCTTGAGAGTGCGCTTTCTGATGAATGATCTGTAGGTGGGCGAGCACCTTGGACATTATATCTCCCCCTAATGACATCGTATAATGAGGAAGGGTGTGAGTGTGTGTGTGTGTGTGTGTGTGCGCGCGCATGCACCTGTTATCTCACTGCTGCTCCTGCTGTAATTGGCTTTTAATAGAAAATTAAGACGGAGTCGTTAATCACAGAAAGAGAGAGGGCCTTTTGTTTCCCCCACTCCCCGCTGCATTCTGCTTCCCTTCTCCTCCATTTAGCCTATTACAGACACATTAGACACACACGCACACTTTACTGTCATCTGTTCTCACTCTTTTTTTCCTGTCCCTCTGTCTATGCTCTGTGCCCTGTAATTATCCACTTATTTCTCTTATCTTAATATAACCCACACATTCACCCACCTGCTCATGCAACATACCTCCTCAGTCACCATTTTTCTCATTAAATCAAAATTGTATCACTTTATAAAATCAAGATGCCTCCGTACATACTGTACATGGAGTTAAAGTTAAGGTCAGACTGATATCGTATGTCTGGAAATCTTGTCTGATCTTCACCAGCTTAATAACATTCTCTGTTCTTGTTTCTGTTTGTTAGGATCCATTTCAGTCAACAGTCGCAGCATGCCCTTTAGCTCCCCAGAGGGCAGTGAGATCTTGGACCTGGACAGTGATATGTACCTGGGTGGGTTGCCTGAGACCAAGTCAGACCTCATCCTGCCACCAGAAGTCTGGACAGCACTGCTCAACTACGGCTACGTAGGCTGTGTCCGTGATCTCTTTATTGACGGCAAGAGTCGTGATGTTCGCCGGCTGGCTGAGATCCAGAGTGCCCTCGGTGTTAGCAGCTTCTGCACACGCGAGCTACAGAAGAGGTGCAGCAGTGCCCCCTGTGGCAACGGAGGTCTCTGTAAAGAGGGCTGGAACCGCTACATATGTGACTGCATTGGTACTGGATACCTGGGTACCAACTGTGAGATAGGTAAGGAAGGGGAACGTAGAGGGAAATTGTTTGAAAAGGGAAAATGTAGTTTTCCCCTATAAACAGTACATATAAAAAGATTGACAACCCACAAAGTATAGTCATACTCCTCCATTCATTTCACTATCCCGTTAAGATGTAATTGTTGTATGAAAACAAAGTGATATAGGGTTAAAAATGTTGTGTCTGTATTATTGAAGTTGACAGAACTAGTTTCGTTTCATCTATTTTCTAGTCTCATGAGGAAAAAAATGTGGTGGCATATTTTCAGATGTCTTTTATCAGATGTGTTGAATTTTATCTTTAACGACACAAATGAAGACGTCATGGTTTGTGTAGTTTGCTCAAGACATAAGGATATCTGACTGTCTGTATATCGTGTTTGGATATAATAGAACACACAGATGTCAGACAAGAGAGCAAAACACACATGGGCAGCCCAAACATGGGAAAAATGATTTAGTCATTTATATTGTCTTATAATCAAGGTACTGTATGTGTGCAAAAGTGGTCGCAGATGGTGTTTGTATGATACAAAGAAATATCCAAATCCAAAATATTGTACACTCCAGCCACTGAACCACAGCTAGAAAACAAGTGTAACAAGGAGCATTTGACAACATGCTGACTTGTGTTTGACACAGCCAAGCAGCTGCTGTACAGTAGAAGCTAGAGCTCCACAGGGAGCTATGTATGAACCAAATGCCACCCGAGGCGGGGAGACGTGAGGGCCAGTAGGCTGGAAGTGAGGAATCGAGGCTGAAACTCTGAGAGGTTGGCAGTGACGTGGCAGAGCATCCAGGCCTACCACTGCCATCTGTGCCAGTCACACAAACCCAGGTGGTGTGTACGCCCCAATGAGACGAGGTGAGCTAGTCGAACAGCGCCACGTATGTCTGATTCATCCCAATTAGCTGCCTTCCTGGTTTGTCTTTGCACATCCATGGAGATGACTGAGCCATGACAGTGTGGGATTTTGAGGGACAAGGAGGGTAATGAGGGAAGGAGATATTGGATTCAAATCAGGACAGGGGAGGTAGATGATGAAATGTCTTTATTTTTGAAAGGTGATATTTTAGCAGTTTTGTCTTTGGGTAAAAGAGATGACAAGCACGGTTCTGATGGTGCTCTTCTGCCATCTAGTGGAGCTGTGTTTCTGCAGAGACGTGGCAAAGGGAGGGCCACTTTTCTCTTTTCCAATAAACAGCCACATATTTCCCTGTGCCAGCAAAGTGCATGATACACAAAGTGTAAGGACAGTCAATGCTATTGAGTAGAGGGAGAAAACCCATGGTATTTGTGCATTAAACAGGCGTTAGGGCAATAATGAAAGTTCTTTGTGCAGGAATCGGTTGTTTTGATGGACATGTAATGCTGCATTGGATGATTCACATATTTATGTATGTATGGTCTTAGTCAGGGTTTTTTTTTTGTCCTGATATGCATTTATCTATGCTGCGCACTTTTTTAAATGTCACTGCTTTTACCAGTCTGCCCACCCATAGCAGCCATTTTTCTGCATCTTTTAGCATCATGTTTCTTGTGCACACTCCAAAACCTAAACGTTTGAAGTACACTGTGACAGTGACTCATGTTAGCCTATGCTGACACATATCGACCCACATTGCAAAATAAGCACAGTCCTCAGGGAACTGTCACTTTATGCAGAAGTCTATTTACAGCATGGCTGGTTCTACAGAGAGTAACTGCGGCTACGTCTAGTGTGAATAAGGATGTCTCTGAAATCAGCTGCACTTTTGTTGTTTGTCACTTTTCTGAGCTTAAGGAGAGTGTGATATTGGAATCCTTTTTGGGTATTTCTTGCAAATTGCTTTCTTGCAAGTTCTTTGTCTAAAATTAATGTTTTTGCTGTAGGTGATGAATTTTCTGTTGCATGGAAATGAAATTGGAATGAAAAGGGCATGAATATTTTCCTCCCACTGCCCAAACTTAATTTGACACAAATTTGGAAATTATAATGTTTGGTTACCACTAATCTATTGCTACTGTTAAAAAAACAAAACAAAAAAAGAGGACAACATAAGAAGACATCTGGAATTAGAAGTGCAGTTTCTATACTTCGGACAGCTGATATTATTAAACACAGTATGTTCTTTTTTTGTTTGTTTTTTTTTAACTGTTTTAATTAGCTTATACAACTTTAAATACCCACTGGCTCATTACATTTATCTTTATTTTTGATACCATTGGCTACTTACAAACTATAAACAACCATATCTCTCGACATGCGAGTTTAATTGTATTTTATAAAATGTACAATCGATGTCCTATGTACTAGAATGTATGATGTACATAGGAGACTGGCATAAAAAACAAGTCTCTACCTGGATTTAACTAACCAAATAGATAAGCACCTTCTATTCAAACATTACTCAAGTGATTAATATGTTTTAACTGCAACAAGTTATTAAGACAAATCCCATGGTGGTGGAAAAGATGTAACACTTTTTTTTAGAAAGGTCCAGTTATTGGCCTTATCTAAGCAAATACAACAACTATCGACATTGAAACTACTAAAATTGGGTTGAGAACTGTCCAACAAATTATTAAAACTTGGAAGGATAGCAGCAAACATGAGACTTGAGGACGAAATGTGGTCTGAAACCTTCATGATAGAGGATCACTTAAATATTCAGAGAAATCAAATTGTATAAAATCAAAATTACATCTTACAGCAGTGTTTAAAAAAGACAGGAAGAACATTTCGACATGCACAATGCTGAAGAAACTGGGACTAAACAGTGATGTAGCCTTAAGAAAATGACCGTCAGAGGCTAATCTGACAAAAAGGCTTCAGTTTGCTAGGGAGCATAAGGACTGGACTTTGGAGAATGGAAAACAGTCATGTGATTTGATGAGTTTAGACTGACCATATTCCAGAGGGATGGGCGGAATAAGTGATTACCCATTATGCCTAGTACCTACAGTACAAGCCTGTAGGGGGTAGTGTTATGATCTGGGGTTGGTTCAGGTGGTGGTTCAGCAATGTTATGTGTGCAAAAAATTAGGTAATCTGAACCTGAATACACTGAATGAGCAGGTCTGAACATCAGTGGACTGTTTGTTGGTTGATGACACAGATGTATTTCAATTTGAAAATGCCAGAATTCATCAGAGTCAAAATGTGGTGGATCAGGGAGCATGAGACAACCAGACCTTAACCCCACTGATAATCTTTTGGATGCACTGGAGATAACTTTACACATCCCATCATCAATACCAAAATTAATGTAACTATGGACAGAAATAAATGTTGCATAAGCTTATCAAAATGATGCCATGGTGAATGCATGCTGTAATCAAAGCTAAATGTGTTCCAACAATATATTTGTGTGGGATTTGTTTTTGGCTGTGTATATCATATTATATTTGTGGTGCACTGACAGGGTAAATCCACTTCAACCTACAGAAGCATGAACTAATTTAGCGCTTGCAAAATTTGCAACCCACTCAGATGCCTGAGAAGGACAGTGATGATTGATTTTTTTTTTTTTTTTTTTTTTTGCTTAGTGATAAAATGTTCTATAGAGACTAACATACCTTTGATCACCATTCCTCAATTCCACGTCATTGATCTTTTGTTCTTGACAGCCCGTTCAAGTGGACTGGTTTTGACAATTAATGAATCTTGAATTGGTCCTGAAATTATTGAAACTGTCAATACAAAGACCACTTGGCAGTCAAATACCTGAGTGCTCAGTTCCATCTCTCATGTGTTGGGCATCATTGTTTCATGTAACTCACTCATTCGCTTTCCTGTCCACTCTTTTACCCATTCTTCAGAGGCGACAGTGTTGAGTTATGACGGCAGCATGTACCTGAAGATCATCATGCCGGTCACCATGCACACAGAGGCTGAGGACGTGGCTCTGCGCTTCATGTCTCAGCGGGCTTACGGCCTGCTTATGGCCACCACATCTAAAGAATCAGCGGACACCCTGCGGCTGGAGCTGGACGGAGGTCGTGTTAAGCTCACCGTGAACCTCGGTAAGCCGTCGTGGTTCATTATGGATGTCCTTGCTAACCTTTCATTTCCCATTTGTCTGTATGTTAGCACTGTGAGCATCTGAACTTTGAGCTATAGTTGACATACCACTATTACTTACCAATCAGTTCGTTGGGGAAAAAAGCTTTTACATTTGTTTCTCAGTTAAATCATATTTGGTTTATATTATTTTATTTAAAAGCAAATTTTGGTCATGAACAAACGATTTCATGACTCGCTGTCTGCTGGTTCTAAGGAAGAATGCTAACAGCGGTTAGATGCTTTTCATTTGGGAAACTGAGGGATAAATAAAGAAACTTGTCCCCCACAAACTGGTGAAGTGGTTACAGTAGGACTACAAGAGTACATAGTCCAAATATACTTTCCAAAGAAACCTCATCTCTTCTTTTGTGGGAATACTTCTCCTATACCCTTTGACCCCTGGTCCCAGTTTATCCAGTCCCTCTTAATCCCTTCCTTTTGTCTCCATACTGCCCCATGGTACCTCCTCACAGTAAAAAGCTCCATCATACACTCTATCCCAGGCCAGGACTTGTTCCTTGCCCCACTGACCCATCTCTAAAAGCTTTAAGGTGGTCTTGCTCCTGTCTTGCTCTTCCTCATGGTTCTGTTGTACTTGATATAATGCAGGTTTTTAGACAAGGGGCTGGCAGCATCGACTTCTGCCTGGCAGTAGTGCTGTGAGGGAGACAGGAATCTTAATTAAAAGCAGTAATGTTGCATTTAAAAAAAGGAGGAAGATGTAAAGAGAACAGAGAGGCAGTCTTAGATTGAAGAATTTTATATGGAGAAGAGGTATCATAAGATGGATGATTACCATAGCATAACTGGGTAAAGAACATTTCAGCTTATTAAAATGTAATTGCTGTTAATATTAGGGCTGCAGATAGATTGGTGTGACCTTCCTTCCAGCTCTAGATACTTTGAGTGTGTCCTGATCCTTTCAGCGAAAGACCACACTACACTGAATTGAGGATGAGCATGACAGATGTGTGCCCTGAAACATGGGAGTTGAAGCCACCGTAGAGACAGGCCAGGGGGCGATGGCATAAACAAAGGTGGCCATTTCTCTCGCTCGACCTCTCCCTCTTCCATGTCTCTTTTTCAGTCACTCATTTACAACCCACTTGGCCAAGACTCAGACGATGGAACTTTTCATCCCTTCAATGGCGTGTATGTCTGCGGCCCTCGGATCAAACAGTCAGAGAGACCAGCTCACGGCTGTAGTTGTCTCATGTTGCACACATACTCATCTCAACAGAGCCACAACTTCACCTTCCACTTATCCCCTTCTTATAAATTGGTATAGAATTCCTAGTAACACTGTAGTGGAATTTTTACAAGAAATTAATTAGCAAGTGAAGTGAAACATGGCACAATTAGCAATAAATCCTCATTATTGAATAAGGCTTTTATCTTTGTCAAGATTAAAGTATTAAAATGATAATGATAAATCATAAACCATCCAATGCATTTCTCAGATGATTAAACAGTTACTCTTTAAATG
>JAPQRP010050282.1:0-7500 GCA_037367295.1 Apogon hyalosoma
GCACCTGGAGGGTTCAAATTCAAACTGTATGACCTATTAGGGTCCAAATACACAAATAAATGAACCAAAGACTAATATAAGTGGGTTTAGCAAAATATGAACCCCTTAAGATATTTTCAGGGAAAGATATAATTGTTTTGATGCCAAATCTATTCTTCATTTATCAAGATAGAGCCTACTTAGATGCTCAGATGTTTCAAGGCAAGAGGAGGTAGATGACGATGTCCAATAACAGACTAAGGTTGAATTGAGTTTTTCAGTGAGTTCCCTAAAAAGGATTAATACCTGGTACACACTGTAAAAAAATGACTGTAGAATTAACAGCAAAAAGTTGTGAAATTGCAACATTAAAAAACACTAAGTGAAAATACAATGCAGAGTTGTTTATTTGAGAAGATTTTTGTGCTAATGATTAAATCAAATGTAGCTGTAGTTTTTACAGGAAGAGTATGTTAAAAAAAAAACAGATTTGGATGCAGACATTATGTATTTCTATTGTTTTGAGAAAATAAAACTGTAAATTGAAAAACAACGTGGTGCCGTTTAAATTGCAAGACCACAACGTTGAAATAACAGCTTATTTGCTTAAGAAAAAAAAAAAAAAAGTAATAAAGAGGTAAACATTTAACAATTTAAGATTTTAAATGTGTAAAATAATAGGTGGTTGTGGTTCAGCTGGTAGAGCGGGTTGTCCAATGATCAAAGGGTTGGTAGTTCAAATCCTAGCTCTAACTGTTCACATATCGAAGTGTCCTTGCAAAACTCTGAAGACACTGAACCCTAAATTGGCCCCAGTAGGGCCTGGTGGTTTTATAAAATACTGTGGGCACTATGCAGGTCTATGTAAGGTGCAGTCCATTTACTGTTTATATTCAATGTTAAATATACATGTTTATAATGTTAAATCTACATGTTACTCTGTAAATATGTTTACGGTTTGATGTGTTTTTTTTACAGTAATGTTGTGGCAACCACAGCTGCCATTTTTTTTTTCCCATAAAAACAATGGGATTTTTTTTTTTTTTCACAATGCAACTAAAGGACCATTTGTTTGGACAAATATTATAATAACAACAAAAATAGCTCATAGTAGTTGCATTTCAGAGCTGATATCTATCCATTTTCCATGTTTTCTTAATAATAACCAAAATCACTTCGGTTCTTACATCAGTATCTATGTCATTGTACTGACAAAAACAGTGCTTTTATTCATTCCATGTTTTCTTTTCTGTCTGTTTTAGTCACATGATACACACAGGAGTTAGGACTGGATTGCATAACATTGTTTTTGATGATCTTTTGATGGTCTAATAATTTTTTTCCGTGACTGTATGTTTGTAGCGTTGCTGGCTGTGAGAACCATGCATCTCAAGTCAAAAAAAAAGGAAAACATTATCATTCAGTTTATCCCAAGCATTCAAAATCAATGTGTCAGGAGATAAGTAGAGATGAGACATGTAGACGCAGACAGAGCAGCAAAATGACCAAAATAACCCAAACCAAAGTGAGCAGGAGGACACTGCTGTTGCATAACAGTGAGAGCAAACCCCCCACGAAATGGGAAACAGCATCAATATAATGTCACATCACCACAGCATATCCCACATCTGAACATGGAGGAATTCTGTGATGTGAAATGAAATGTACTAAACTATAAGCGCCCTCACATAACCATCCAAGCTCCATTTGCTCGTGTGCTGTGGAAGCACACTTTGCAACCCTCAGTAACAGACACGCTTGTTGGTTGGTGTTTTCCTTTATTCCCAGTCTTTTGTCCTTCCATACATTCAGTCTGCCCTCTCCGTGACCCGATGTCATGCTTCTAATCTGCTTTTGTGAAATGTCTTCTAATGTGTCAGCACCAATTAACCGGGTCAAATTCCTTCAGATTTGAGAAACAAAGGCAGTGGTTAATTGACTTTTTTTTATTTTTTCCTTCTATTTAGATAATCAGAGGTACTACAAATACACCAAAAAGAAACATTTTGCGATATAAAGATGCAAAAATAATGTACTTAAAATAAAAGTGGGACTAAGGCTACATTCAGACTGCAGGTAAATGTGGCCCAAATCCGATTTTTTTACCCATATGTGACCTGTATCCGATCTATTAAAGACAATTTCAACAGCACAAATTCAATTTTTTTTCAAATCCGACCCAGGCCACTTTCATATGTGGTCCTAAATCCGATAAGTATCTGGTATTTTGCAATGTGCCTTCAGTCTGAACCGCCATGTCGCATTTATCCAACCTTTATGTCACTGAAATGCGACAAACGTCACAATTCTGCATCCCAGGAGGAGGAGCGGCAGGAAAAACATATTTACCTCCATAAACACAGTGCGTGCCTGCGTGGTCACGTATGACGTCAGGACCTCTTTAGTGCATGCGGGTCACTTCAGGGTCGCATTCAGTTCATACTCAAAACTGACAGAAGTCGGATTTAATGTGTAATATGAACGAGCGCACAAAAAATTGCATTTCACCAAAAAACCTGAATTGTGCATTAAGACCCGCTGTGTGAACGTAGCCTAACGTAAAGAGAACAATGAATAAAAGTGAATGAGAATGGAAAAGGGAAAGCAGGTTTAAGTGAATTAGACCTTTTCTGATTGTATTAGAAATAAATAAATAATTAGGGACTTCTGGGTGAACAAACAAAATGGCGACAGCTTAACTCTGTCACTCCCATGACAAAGTTGAAAATATATCCTCTTTCAGGCTGAATACCAGATAAATTTATATGTGCCGGAAAGAAAAGTGAGAAATAGGACTAAAACTAAAAAAAGGGCGCTCAGCAGATGAGAGAACAAACTTTACTCAACGAAGAAATGAACGAAGGATGCTTGGCTACCCACTCGGACTCGAAGACAGGTTCAGAAACAGTGGAAGTAGCTAACGAGCCGGCTAGCTTACGAACTAAAATCCATGAGTTGAGAGATTCTCGCCATGACAATGAAAACAAATGGTTCCAGGCACAACAAACCCCGCCCCTCGCACGTATTGTAGCTTATTTTGGCATCGATCCAGCTGATGTCATCATGTCTATGTGTGGGCTGATGTCAGCGTAGACATAGACAGCATAGACAAATTTCACCCAGTAGAAGTAAATGGGGAAAAAAAAGATTTTAAAAATTGATAAAAAATTTGAACTTTGACCTACTTTTCCCAAAATGTAATGACATCTATTCTGGGTCACTGGCAATCTATAAACCCAATTTGGTATGAATTCAACCAATAGTTTGTTGCTACAGACATTTCACTGGGTAATATTTTTTATAGTCAATGGAGAAAATTCTAAAATAACCAAAGTAACAATTTAAACACAGGGTAATTCAAAGTGTTTTACAAAAATAAAAGACAAGTTATAAACACATAGAGAAGAATAAAGATTAAAACAGCAAAATACAGTATTTCATATAGAATATTTTAGAAATTTAAATATTAAATACAAAGAGAAGAGTGCAGATAAAAGCAGTGGTTACAGGCACAACAAACCCCGCCCCTCGCACGTATTGTAGCTTATTTTGACATCGATCCAGCTGATGTCATCTATGCATGTGCTGATGTCAGCATATCAATTGCCTCTATATATGTGCCAAGTTTGAAGTAAATTGAAACAAAATTTATGATTTTATAGACATTTGAAATTTTGCCCATTATAAGTAAATGGGGATTTTTTTTTTTTTTAATTCAGAAAAAAATTTGAACTTCGACCTACTTTTCCCAAAATTTAATTAGATCACTTGCAATCTATAAACCCAATTATGTATGCATTTCAACCAATAGCTTTGCTGCTACAGACATTTGAAATTTCAACCATTATAGGTAAATGGGAGAAAAAAAGATTTAAAAAATTCATAAAAAATGTGAACTTTGACCTACTGTTCCCAAAATGTAATCAGATCTATTCTAGATCACTGGTAATCTATAACCAAATTTGGTATGAATTCAACCAATAGTTTTGCTGCTAGAGTGTTAACAAACAAACAAACAAACCAAACCAAAAACAATACCCCTCCCCTCCCCTTCAGGGGGTGGGGTAATAATTTCAAAGAACTCAAGGAGGATATGAAGAACGTTAGTGGAAGATTAACAGATGCAGACATTGTGGAGATGGATGATAGAACTCAGAGGGTAGAAGAAGCAAGCCTTGACCTGATAAAAGCACATGAGAAACCTGAAGCAAAAATCACCAATTTACCAGTAGATATAAATATATATAATAATGGCCTTTTAGTGAATAAGCACACCCACTACTTCAGTGCCAGGTAATGGGGATAAAGAAAAGAGAAGAAAATGGGAATGGAAATGAAAGTCAGGGTCAGCGCTGTAAAATTAACAGAAGCAGAAGTACCTCAATTACTCGGAAAAGTGGCAGTACAATCGTGTCCCTTGTGTTTCTGCATGGATGTGATGAAATAAAGCCCCAGTGCTCGAAATGGAGCTTTGCATCAGATCCGAGCAGCGGGTCATTATACTGTGAGACCAAAAGGAGGGTGACAACAAAGTGTTTTGTTGGTGAGAAAACTTAAAGCATCTGGCATGAAACACTGAAGAAGACATAATTTCCTGCCGGTGACAAAAACACAGAGATTAAAATCTTCCAATGAATGATCTCTGCCTGTGTGTGTGGGATTTCATCTTGCTGCCTCAGGAAGAAGGAGAAGGAGAAAAAGTGTTTGATTTCCTCTCCTGAGCTGTTTGTAGGAAAGAATCAAAGGTCTGGTTTGGTTTAGATCATAACTGAAGTCCTTATATCATGGTCAGGATCTTAATTACTTTGGCCGAGGATGTTATATGAGCAGTAATGTCTGTTTTTCAGCAGAATGTGAAGAGCATTACTCCACCCATTTACATGAAACCTGGTGTAAAGGTAGGGCACGAGCCAAGGACACACCCATGCAGACCCAGGAAAAGAGGTGGAGACTGAAAGCATCATTTGGGATTTGGTTGTGCTTTAATACAGTAAAGTTCAGTACAGTACTGTATATGAACAAGATTAGTGGACCACTGGCTGTGAATACAGTGATGGAATGCAATGCAATATAGTGTAATGTAATGAAATGCAATATAGTGTAATGTAATGTAAGGTAATACAATGTAATGTAATTTAGTGCAATGTAATGTAATGTTATGCAATGTAATGTAATGCAATGCAATGCTATGTAATGCAATGCATTGTAATGTAGTGCAATGTAATGTAATGTAATGTAATGCAATGTAGTGCAATGTAATGTAATGTAATCCAATGTAATTTAATGTAATGCAATGTAGTGCAATGTAATGTAATGTAATAAAAAGTAATGTAATGTAATGCAATGTAAAGTAATGTGATGTAATGTAATAAAATGCAATATAGTGCAATGTAATGTAATGTAATGGCTGTGATGCGATGCAGGTCTATGGTCTCTGTGTGCACTTCATTTCAGATGAATCGTACACATCACATCATTTAATAAAGAAAATGTCAGCAATGTCCAAACTTTCCCATTCCTGTCATAGTCATTAGGGCCATAAAGCATGACATTTTGAGAATAAAGACATAATTTTATAAATATAAACGTTTTATTGACTTCCAACAAATACTACTACTACTACTAATAACACTACTACTAATAATAATACTAAGAATAATAATAAACTAAGGGACAGGGACCTCAGTTACAAAACAAAATCCATGCAGATCTGTTAAAGTTGTAATACCAGGGGCTAACTCCAGTACGGCTCACATAGACTTTACAATGAACTGCCTTGTAAAAACACTAAGACAGTAATTCCAGGACTCATTCTGGTCTCATACATTTCAGGCCTCTAGTAAGAGATCTAGGGGTACAATATAACTCATCATTATGTCACCTCTAACCCCTCGGGCTCCCATAGTCCCGCCCCTTTTGTCCAAATACGGTCACTTCTGGCTCCAAAAAGCCAACATGGTGAGAGCCGAATCCCAATGGAAAATATCAGTAACAGGAAAAGTCTGTATTTTGTGTTAAACTGAGGAATGTGGAGGTTAAATAATGAAATACTGAAGTCTTTTGGACTGAAGCTGGAAAGATATTCAGAGATTCAAACTTCTGGAACAGATCATTTTCACAGCTGGATACTTCGACATTTTACGCTAAACCTATGATTTTTTTTCCTCTAAATATTCAGACTCTAATCTTATAATACGACCTTGAAATATTATGAATTTATTGTCTAAAAATATGTTTTTTTTTCTTACGTAGCCTCTGTTCCAGTGTAAATATAGTATTTTACAGACTGACATTATCATCATTATTTGGCTAAATGTCTTGTCTTTCTCGTCGCTTTAGTTACTTTTAAGCAGTTTGTTTTAATCTGCTTTCGTGCATTGTTACGTACATGTTTTCATTTGTGTTAAATTACCCAGATGGCCTTAGCAGCTCGATATTTGTTCAGCACTTTAGGGAACAATGTGCTGTGTTTTTCAAAGTGCTATACAAATACGCTCGCCAATAAAGAATTTCTAGTCAAAGCACAGAGAAGAAAGGGGAAAAAAAAAGAGAAAGGTGAGGCTAGAGCTGCAGAAACAGAGGCGAAACATGGAGACAGTTAGTTTAACAAGCACAATGGGTGATTCAGAATAAGACCCGGCGTGACCCAAGCTGACCCATAACGGTGAAAGTGGACCAGAGATGCAATTACCACCACAGACTCCTCCTCACCACACTTTCATCCTTTCTTTAGATTTACTGTGTGGAAGGAGAAGGGATAATACAGGCAAAAACTAGACAAACCCTGACTTTTAGTGTCACACACATAATCACATATAGTTTTATTCTCCTGGTTGACACTAGTGTTTAAGATATAGAGGTATTCTTTTGCTTGTTTGGTCTAGTTTAGGGGCCACATTCAGTCCCATTTGATCTCAAGCAGGGCAGGTCAGTAAAATAATACCATAAACAACTCCAAACTTTGTTCTTTCTTTTAATCCAAACACTGAAATTACATTGTGAACATGTTTATAATTGGATGCTTCTGTGAAACTGGGTGCATTTTGGTACCTGGCACTGTCAATAATAAAAGACAAAATTAGATTTATTTCCCCCCAGGATGTACCTAATGATGACCTCAGATAAATGCAAAAAAAATTATACTCTTGCTCTGAGCCATCCCAGAATTAATTAATTTTTTAATCAAATATTGGGGCCAAAATCAGGACTAAAATTAGGACATGAAAAGGTGTCAGTGCATTAGATCTGAAAACATGGCTGTAAATGGTCTTGTATACCGCTATAAATAAAGACACTGTGTGAAATTTGTCGATCCTAGTGGTTTTTCCAATCCAGACATGCAAGTTTTTCATGAATCTCAGTCACATTCCAGGTTTCGCGCGTAACCCATCGTGTCCACTGGCGTTACATGCAGAACCTGCCCATTTAAACGCAAACAAATCGTGAGTAATTTTGCCAAAAGCGGTCATTTTTGTGAAACACTCTGCCTTGCATAATTAGTTTGATTCCCAAAATGTACCT